>NDXB01022516.1:10781-33233 GCA_002631895.1 Agapornis roseicollis
CCCCCCCCCCCCCCCCCCCCCCCCATGCCCTGTCACTACATGCCCTTGTAAAACATCCCTCTTTATATTTCTTGTAGGCCCCTTTTAGGTACTGGAATCAAGACTGTTATAAGGTCTACAAAGCCTTCTCCATGCTGAAGAAGCCCAGCTCTCTCCGCCTGCCTTCACAGGACAGGTGCTCCAGCACAAAATCCAGGGCTCTGCCCTGGAGAGGTGTGAGAGCACCACTGCCCATCCTGCAACAAACCCTCCAGCTTTACCAGGTTTCCTGCTTGACCACAGCAAAACACAGTGTCACTCTGAAGCACAGCAGTTCTCTGCAGCTTGGAGATGGTAGCATCCTTTAGCCCTCCATGTCTGGGGGTTTTCTGGTGACATTTCAATGCACATTGATGACATTTGCTGAAATTTCAGTTTCAAAGGACACAAACGTGTTTGCTTCTTGTGTTTGTGGAATTCTTCTCTGCTTATATGACTGTGTGGTCTGTCTATCTCTGACTGACTCACAGTCTAGGAGAAAGGAATATGCATCACACAGCTATGTTTTCACAATTAGACTTTACAGTGAAATACTGACTCATCAGTAGGACAAATAGCAAAAGTTTTCTATTTTTTTTTTAAATATTTCTTATAGATAAATTTGAGCAGAATTCTATAGTTTCTTCTGAATCAAACTCAGAATATGAAAGCACTCCTGATGTCACAATTTTTTGACCTGGAATTTTACTTGGGTTTGAATTTTTCTCTTTGCTTGGGGGCAAATGTTTAATTTTTTTCATTGTTGTATCCTTTATTACTAAATAGCAAAGTTGCACCCTTTATTACTAAATATTCAAAACTGTGAGACCTGAAAACTCTGAGACAAGAAATACTGAATATTTCCTGACTCCTGGGTCTGCTCTATGCATTCACAGTGTGCATGCATCACTTCTGATAATCTAGTGTTAAGTAGCACTTCCAAATGCAAGTCCAAGGTAATGGCCACCAGTCAGGAGCTCCTGCTAGAAAGCATGTCTTGGAATTAATTGAACAATATTACAGGTAGCCAGCTGCTGAGAAACTTCCAGATTTTTCCCAGACTCAAAAATCAGATGTCATTTTTTGCCCTCCTTTTCTGGTTTTGACTGAGATAAAGTTATTTTTTTCCATATTAGCTTGTGTGGGAATATGTTTTGGAACAGTGTTGATAACACAGGGATGTTTTTGTTATTGCTCAGTAGTTCTTACACAGAGCCAAGGTCTTTTCTGCTCCTCACCCCACCCAATCAGCAAGCAGGCTAGGGGAGCACAAGGAGTTGGAGGGGGACACAGCCAGGACAGCTGACCCAAGGGATGTTCCAGACCATCTAGTTTCATACTCAGCATACAAAGCTGGAGGAAGAAGAAGGAAAGGGGAACATTCAAAGTGATGGTGGTTTTCTTCCCAAATCACCATTATGCATGCTGAAGCCCTGCTTTCCTGGAAGTGGTTGAACATCAGCCTGACAATGGGAAGTAGTGAATGAATTCTTTGGTTTGATTTGCTTGCATGCATGACATGCTTTACTTATTAAACTATCTCAACCACAAGTTTTCTCACTACTACTTTTCAAATTCAGTCTCCCATCCCATGGAGGCAATGAGTTAGCAGCTGAGTGGCCAACTGGGGTTAAACCACAACACCTCCAGGCCACTAGCTGGCAACTGCCTACTGCTTAGCAAGAAAATCATTTGCCTAGACTGCCTTCCCAGGCATATGTGACTTCTCCCTGCTCTGTCTTCATATCTCTCATTTCCTCCTCATCCTTTTGCTTTTCTGCTGACCACTCCAGGTTTTCTCTTCTCCCACCTCCTAAACCTGCCTGTGAAATCCTTGGACCTCCAACCCTACCTGCAGAAGTGGTGGGAAAACAGCTCTGTGGGTCCTTCTTCCCTACTTTGCCAGGCTTCCTGATGGGGAAATGGAGATGCAGAGCAGAGTGGCTCTTCACCCTTCTCTCACAACAGGATAACACAAAGATGTCAGGCCTCTCTGGTCTCTCTTTTACTTCTGGAATAACTTCCATGCCCCTGTCCTTCCACACCAAAAGGCAGTGACAGAAGAACAGTCAGAGAGACTTCTCACTTTGCTGAAGACAGGTCCTGAACCTTCAAGTAACGGCAGACCCTCCAAAAAAAAAAACAACCCCGGAACACTCAAAAAGCAGTCTCCTCTGTATCTCAGATTCTATTTTCAACATCTGGGGTTTTTTGACTTTTAGTCAGTGCTGCAAGATCATAGGCCTTCAGTCTAAATCCATGCCATTTCTATGTCCTAACAGAAGCTTTATTAGCAGCTTCTATTGTCAGAAAACCTCACTTTTTCAGTTTTCCCTTTCCTTGAATATGTATTTGAAATCTCTGCAGCACAGTCAGTTATAATAAAATAGAGACAAAAGCCTTGTAACACCCTGAGAGAGATCTTCATGCATGTGATGTAAGTATCAACATATGTGTGGCTTTGTATGTGTATGTACACATATATATAAGGACACATAAAGACAATCTCTGAATACAGAGCTGAGAAAGCAGCATGGTTGTTCATCTCAGCAAAAACCACAAGGCTTCTGACCACTGGGCTGAAAAAGCATTTTTGAAACTACCTAACCACTGGGACAGCCTGATGAAGCTGATGTGGATTACTGGCAAGCCTTTCAGTATGGAAGAAGGCTCAAATTCTGAATTTGCCTTCATTAACTGTGAAAAATCACTCAACAAAACCTACAACTTTTGAAATAAAGACATGTGGGGTACAACACCTCTAGCTCCTTCATCACTGAAAGAAAAGTTCTACCATCTATCTTGGTAGTAGATGCTCCATCCCTGGAAACATTCAAGCTCAGGCTGGACAGGGCTCTGAGCAAGCTAATTTAGTTGAAGATGTCTGTGCTTATTGCAGGTAGGTTGAACTAGGTGACCTTTCATGGTCTCTTCCAATCCAAACTATTCTATGACTGTGAATGCTCCACCCCTGGCAGCATTCAAGGCCAGGTTGGACAGATTCTTGGGTGCCATTGTCTAGTGCGAGGTGTCCCTACCCATGGCAGAGGGGTTCGAACGAGGTGATCTTAAGGTCCTTTCCAATCCTAACTGTTCAATAACTCTAGGATTTTATGATCCTATAAAAAAAAACCATGGAGTTTGGACCTGGCAGTCTTCACACATGTCTTCACACCCGATGAAAGGTAGATAGTTTAGCTTCATATATTTTATTAAAGCCTAAAAACTATAGCAGTTCAATTTTTCAGGCTATGAGTACCTCAAAGTAATGTTTAGGTGTCTGTAAGACTCTTTCTCTTTTTTCTTATCAGACCAGGTCATGCTATAACACTTGTCTTTTCTATTTGAGAGGATGACAAGTGTCATTTGTCAGCAAGGGATGCTACAGAAACATAATACCAAGACATTTCCTGTAGGTTCTAGATTTGAGGGAGTGATGGCACACATTTTTTGTTTTGGTTTGGTTTTGTTTTCTTTTTCTTTTTTCTTTTTTTTTCCTGAAGAGATGTATACTGACTAGTCTGCATTTTAGAAGAGAGATATCATATCCAGGGACAGAAGACTTTCAGGTACAGTTAGACTGTAACAATGTTCTTGGAACCTCATCTTCTATGTGTTGCTGTCAAGCAAATATATACTCCCTGTGAAATTTGGAGAATTTTTCTCTTAGTCATAGCACTGCATTATAAATTGCTTAGCAGAACACATGAAAAATTGCATGAGCCTACATAATTTGTGGAAAGTTGTACCAAAAAGTTGAAAAAAGCAATTATATGAGTCCAGAAATTGAGCCTAAGAGTATTTTGCTCTTCTTTGCTTCTCACAATGGACTTGTTTCCCAGTATGATGAGAGAATTGCCATTTCTCTTCAGAAAACTGGCTCAAGCGTGCTCTCAGAGCTGATAGTGTGACAAACCAGAGCAGAGGAGAGGATGTGCTGGAGAAGATGTTTGGTAGCCCTGCCTAGGCTCTTCACAGCATTGATATGAGTTTCAATTGTCAAAACTTAGATGTCTGAACATCTTGGATCAAAGATGTCATGCCATTACAAAACACTATTCAGTCTCTTGCTCTAAAGGATCAGGATTTTTGCACCTTAATGGTTACAATACTTAGAAACTTGCACTGCTCCTAGGAGTATTATATATTTAGCATATAAGAATTGAATTCAAATTAATGTGAAATACTTTTAAAATTTGTTCTGAGAGTTGACTTACTTAGAGAGAAATTAATCATTTTCATTACATTCTCCAGGAGCCCATGATGCCAGTGCTACTGTTACCTGTGCTGCACCAGGGTGCTAATAATTATTTCTTTTAGCTGTACTTTCTGTTAATTTGATGACATGTTGAATTGTACTGAGGTTTGATTATGGCATGAGTCATAAGTATGATTCAAAGAATTAAAAGCTTTCACTTTAATAACTTATTATGTTAATTGATAACAGCCTTTTCATTATTTTTAGTTTGATTGTCTCATAGTCTTTCTTCACACACATTATCTTACTTGCTCCTTCTCTGCTGTTTCCTGAGTTCATTGTGATGACTCTATGTCCCAATTGCCCAAATGTTTTGTTCCATGAACATTTCTTAAGCTACCATGAAGACACTAATTCCCTCCCAGCTGTTAATCAGTGTGGTCTGAGGGATCACAGATCAAAAAACTGATCCCAGTTCAGTTGGGGTAACTTTTTACAGAACTTCCTCTGAATTAATTCCTCAATGAGCTCACTATAACATTCTTGGAATATGCATTTGTGTGGTCATTTTTTTTTCATTTGGTTTGGGTTTGGTTTGGTTTTTTTTTCAATACAACTTTAAGGCACTCATTGAATCTCTAAGGTAATTCACTTGTTTCTGCCTGAAGTACAAAAAACAAATCCCAGCTTCTTCTACTTTATTTCCACAGACTTTCTGCAGAAGCTCCATGAAGTTGACCCTCTCTTTTATAATACTAATTAAGCAGACTTTGATTGCTATGTTATGTCTAGAGAAAAATGCAGGTGCTTTTGTTAGCTTCTGTATTTCATTAAGTAATCACTTTCAGATACTATGTTGTGAAATCAGTAACTAAAATTTTAAACCATAATTTTGTATTTGTAATTCTGACTAGTAATTTTAAAATATGAGTAAAATACTTTTCAGGCTTCCATGGAGGAGGAAAGCTCATAGACCAGATATGTTGCTTCCTTCTGCTCATTTCCAGAAAGTTCCTACCTAACTTTCTCTTTTCCAGACTGGATGATGTACATCAAAATAAATTTTCTCTTGTTACTGTATGTGATATGAAATTTGCATTACCTATTATTATGTTTTGTATAGTTTTGCCCTTGAGTTTCCACAGCAACTGTATACCATGTAATCACAATGTTGATGGTTGACTTGAAAATTGGGTTATCTCATTTTCTCCTTTCTTGACCAGTGTCTGCTTCTCAAGTATCTACATCGATTATGGTCTCTTAATCAAGCCAACTTTAACCAGCTGTCTAGGAAACATTAGTAAATGATCAAGAGTATCCATCTGCAGGTAGGAAGTTCAGAAGAAAAACCTGTAAAGCAAGACTTTTAATTTGTTTGTCTTCAAACAGGCTTCAAACTCCAACAGCAGATTTATACACAGAACTGCTATTGCTTCTACACTTCTGCTAAGCATTCTTCTCTTGTTATTTCCTTTATCATTATTACTATTGGTGGTAGCAGCAGTGATTTGTGTTATACCTTAGTTACTAAACTGTTCTTATCTCAACCTGTGGGAGTTGCATTCGTTTGATTCTCTTCCCCATCCCTCCGGGAGCAGGGGGAGGGCAAGAAAGGGGGGGCTGAGTGAGTGAACGAGATGCGTGGCTGGGTTTAAACCATGACAGCATTGAGTCACACATCTTTGCGCAGATTTGGCTTTCTGAATCTCACCTCAAATAACTTGGAGATGAGACAGATCAAATACCATTGTAAGCAGCAGTACAATCACAGCTGCTTGGTTATAAGCAGTCATATCCAATGTAGTGATGGTTTACTTCCCATTTTATTTTAATGCAAGCAGCATCTAAAACAATGAAATAATAATTAAAAACCCCCAATCTTTTAGGATGTCACATAGTTCTTCAACAGATTTGGAGGTTTGAGCCAAGAGTATTACTGCAGATCAAGAATACTTACCAGTTTAAGAATGTTTTATTATGGTTTAAGCAGCATAAAAATTTGTTTGTCTGCCTTTCTCTACTTTACATGTGTCTTTTCATTTTTTTATTTTACCAGCTTTCTTAACATGTTGCAGTTACTCCCTCCTCTACTTTGTACCAGGTGGGCAGTATGACAGTCCTAATGTTATTCCCTTCATGTTCAGTCAAGGGATTTTGATCCATTGGGATTTATTACCAGTGTGACATATAACAGAAAGCAGCTGCTCCAAGAGTACGGCACAGCCTGCTGGCTTTGGGCAGTGTGAGACCCATGTTTACGGTTTCATGATGACTCCACTCCTTATTCAGAGTTTGCGAGATCACATTTTTCTCCATATTCTCCTCTTCTAGAACTACACATTGATTCACTGAGAAGAGTACTAACAGATGAGGCGGTAGATAATTCAGAAAGTCAAAGCAAGTTATAGTAGGCCACTTACTGAATTATATACTTCTCATTAAGTTTCATGCAATTGCGAAAATACTCTAGCCATGGAATACTTCAGTTGTTCTTATGCCACTGCAGGAACAATAGGAATATTACTTTGGATTATGAGTCAAGGCCTGAAATTTTAGACACTGTAAATTGCTACTCTTGATTTAACTTGTCAAAGAAGAGAAGCACACCTGGATTGGCTATAGAAAATCCAAGCAACCTGGATGTTAGACTCGAGACTCCCACAGAACTTACCACAAGATGCTCAGGTAAGGGGAAAAAATTCTGCTGTATTAATACTTTATTTAAATTGGCTGGGTGTGGGTGCATTGACCTATGTGAAAATAATGAAACTTCTTAGAGGAAAATTAGAAATAAGAGGTCAAAATATAAAACACTTGGAAGCTTCAGAGATAAATGTTATTTACTAAGTAAAGTAAATGTGTATGGTAAATAAAGGACTGTAAATATGCATACACACAGAAAAGCAACTGGTTTCAACAGCTGAAGGATGGTGATCAGTTGGAAGATAAGGAGTTTTTTAATGCAGGAATCAAGTCGAAATGAGAGGCAGAGTCACCAGCGAACTCCTAAGAATCATAGTATTATAGAATGGCTTGTGTTGAAAGGGACCTTAAAGCTCGTCTGGTTCCAACCACTTTGCCGTAGGCATGGACACCTTCCACTAGATAAGGTTGCTCCAAGCCCCGACCAATCTGGCCTTGAACACTGCCAGGGATGGGGCAGCCACAGCTTCTTTGGGCAACTTGTGCCAGGGTCTAACCATGCTCACACAGAACATCTTCTCAATATCAAATCTAAATCTTCCCTCTCAGTTTAAAGCCACCCACCCTTGTCCTGTCATTACATTCCCTTGTAAAAAGTCCTTCTCCAGATTTCTTGTAAGTACATTAGGTACTTGAACCTGCTCTAAAGTCCCTCAAAAGCCTTCTCTTCTCCATGTTGAACAAGCCCAAACCTCTCAGCCTGTCTTCATGGGGTGGGGTGCCTTAGCCTTCTCTGCCTTAGCCTCTGGACTCGTTCAAGCAAGTCTATGTCCCTCTTATGTTGCAAGCCCCCGAGCTGGACACAGTGCCATGACCAAGGTGTAGCACCTTGCACTTGGACTTGTTGAACTTCATGAGGTTTGCATTGATCCACCTCTCAAGCCTTCACGGTCCCTCTGGATGGCATCCCTTCCCTCCAGCATGTCAACTGCGCCAAACACCCTTAGGAAACTTGCTAAGGGTCCATCAGTTCCACTGTCCATGTCTCTGACAAAAGATGTTAAACAGCACCAGTCTCAGTACTGACCTCTCAGGAACACCAGTCATCACTGATCTCCACTTGGACATTAGGCCTTTGACTACAACTCTTTGACTCCTATCATCCAGCCAATTCTTCATCCACCGAGTGGTCCTTCCATCAAATCTGTGCTTTCTCCAATTTAGAGACAAGGATGTTAAGCAGGACAGTCTCAAATGCTTCACACAAGTCCAGGTAGATGACATTGATTGCTCTTCCCTTGTCCACCAACACCATAGCCATTGAAGGCCTCCACAGTTTGCTCTTAGTGAAGCCATCTTGGCTGTCACCAATCACCCCCTTATTGTTCATGTGCCTTAGCATAGTTTTGAGGAGGATCTGTTCCATGATCTTGCTGGGAACAGAGGTGAGACTGACTCGTCTGTAGTGTCCTGCGTATACCTTTTTAATTTTTTTTTTTTTAAATGGAGGTTGTATTTTCTCTTTTTTAGTCATCAGGAACTACACCAGACTGCCACGACCTCTCAGATATGATGGATAATAGCTTGGCAACTTCATCATGAAAAATCATGGCAGTGTGGTGAAGTTCTTGATGACTAGAAAAAGGGAAATATAACCCTCATTTTCAAGAAGGGGAAAATAGATGACCTAGGGAACTACAGAGCTGTCAGTCTCACCTCTGTGCCTGGCAAATATTGGAACAGATTCTCCTGGAAGGCATGCTAAGGCACATGAAATACAACAAGGTGCTTGGTGACAGCCAGAATGGCTTCACTAAGGGGAAATCCTGCCTGACCAATTTGGTGGTTTTCTATGATGGAAAGGTAAATACCAGTAAGTCTAACTGCAGAGCCAGGTAAACTTGCAGTTACTGTAATAAAAAAGACAATCTGCAGATAACAGAGGTAGATGTTATGCTTGGGAAGAAACAGCATGGCTTTTTTAAGAGGCATCGGGCTTCAGCAGAATTCAATTTACAAAAAGGTTTTAACAAGGTCTCCTGTGAAGGTCGCTTAAAGAAACTAAGTTGTCGTGGGAATGTAAGGCTGATTAACAACCAGCTAAATTTTGAGAAATAAATGCTAAGAATAAATTGTGATGTTTAACAATTTATTATTTACATTTTCTATAAGATCTCTCAGAAATTCATGTTGACCCTCTCACATATGACCTAGAAGAAGAAGATGAATGATGAGATGACAGCTTTTGCAAATGGCATAACAATTGACATTTTTCAGAACAACTTCTGATAACTAGCTTGACTAAGGTTTGCAAAGTACTGGGTGACAGAGTACTACAATAGCAGGTGACATTCAGGAGTGGTAAATGAAACATAATTTATATGTGAAGAAACTGCCCTACCTGTGTTTTTTAAATTAGGTATAATTATTCAGATTGTAGATGTTAGGCCCATTAGTTCAATGTGCAGAAGCACTCAAAAATGCAGATAAAACACTGGGACCCATTAAGAAGGCAAGGTTTATGAGATTATCACCTTTCAGTACACCACCTGGTTTTAACCTAAAGCTTTCCCTCAGTATTGTTGGCTCCAATATTTTTGCTACAGTAATATACGTTAATACAGGAAAAGAAATTAAAACAAAATAAAAATATGATTCTGCAATTGTACAGATTCACAAACTAAATCATGACTACCAAGTCCAGTTCTTGCTCCCTCATGTGAAAAAAGACAAAAGGGAAAAAAAAAGCAAAGGATGGGGTCTCTGTTACAGGAGATTTAACAGCTCTGCCACCAGTAAAGGCAACTGCAGAAGGCGATTCATAAAATTCCCAAGGGATGAGAAAAGGGTTGTCCAGGGAATGCACAGTTTCTTATAACAAAAGGGACATGAACTGTTCGGTATCAGACTTAAAATGGACAATGGAAGTGGTTTTTCACAAAACACAGTCAAGCTGTGGCATAAATCATCTTAGTAGACATAGAAACCAAATACAGGAATGAAATCAGGTAGAGCTGAAAGCAATTCATGTAGGGTAGGTCCACTCAGGTCTATTGAATATCACTGCCAGAAAGAAGCCTCTAGCTAGGGAAATCCTTGAACCACTGACTGTCAGAAACTGGTTTAGTAAACCTAGGCAGCATACATTTTCTACATGTCCTGTTTCTAGTATTTTTTTCCAGAGTATTAATTACTTGAGATAGGATAATAGACTACTTGCAGCATTATAGAATCATAGAATCAGAGAATAGTCAGGATTGGAAAGGACCTTAAGATCACCTAGTTCCAACCCCCTGTCATTGTCAGGGACACTACACATTAAAACATGTCACCCAAGGCTCCATCCAACCTGGCCAACACTCCATCCAACACTGCCAGGGATGAAGCATTCACAACTTCCTGGGCTAACCTATTCTAGTGCCTCACCACCCTCACAGTAAAGAACTTCTTCCTTATATCTAACCTGAACTTCCCTTGTTTAAGTTTGAACCTACTACCCTTTGTGATTTCCTGTTCTCCTGGGTCTGTTTCAGGCCGGTGCAGTTGGAACCTCACCCACTAAGATATAATTTTTACAAATAATCTTATTCATTTACACATGCCCTTAATTATGGGCTGCACAGAGACCAACTCAGAGCTCCTACTCTAAGTAGTACCACCAAAAGAGGTAAGATAACCACATTACTGTCCTCATTCATCACTTATTTTTCCTGTCCATACAGCTTCTATACCAGCTCCTACATTAAAATCTTCATTGACAGAAGCTAATTGTCTTCTTTCTAGGTTAATATTTTATTCTCTATTCAGGATTCAGCAATGGGAGAAAAGATATTCTCAGAGTGAGGCAACAGTCTCAAGGGATATCCCTGAATATTGCTCTTCTGATAGGACAAATATCTACAGAGGGAGACTATCATAAGCCCTCTACCTAATACCTTTCTGGGTTTCAGTTTGTTTTTTTTTTTAATTGGATGCTGAAGATCAAGTTAGTTTAATCTCAGACTTACAGATAGCTCATGTTAATGCTGTGTTAAGTGCCAATTTAGCTCTAGGACTGTCCAAGGTTTTTCGCTGTTTCCCATAGACATGCTCATCCTCCACTGGAAAACAGTGTTCCTCACGGTTGAGGTGATATTGCCTTGTGGAGGTATATGATTATTGGAACATCTGTGCTATTCAGTTGGCTGTTTCCTCTTTCTTGTTCATTCTTTCTTAGCAGATAGTCAATAATGATCTCAGATACTACATGGAGTAAGCAGTCTTCTCTCCTCTTTGTACTTATCCACCACTATATCAAAAATTGGGAAATTAGGGTAGAATAAAGAAAAAATCTGAGAGCATGTGGATGAAGCTCCTATGACATTTCTGTTTGTGGGCTAAAATGGCTATACAGTAATTTATCTGTGGTTAAAGAATAGACAACTTTCTTTTTTGTGTCCCTACTTTTAGTTCTGTTTAACCACATTACTCAGATTTATTTGAATTTTAATTAGGATGCAGAAAATAGATAGCTCTGTTGAGGAGCAAATATTTTAATTTTCATTTTGATACTGTGATATAACCAGATTTACCAAAAGTACCACATGAAGCAGATTTGTATATATTTCCTTACATTCCTACTTTTCCTCTTTTCCAACCTAGCTGAATCTGTATTTCTGTTGATTTTCACTGGCTAGGAAGTTAACCCTATTCTGACACTTTCTAAAATGCAACAGCTGTTATTAAGATTGGAATAGGGCACCTGTCACTGATTTGAATCTTACTGGTGACAAGAAGACAGTGTACAATATATTTATGAAGCTTTAGTCTGTGTATGGGATACATTGTTTTTAAATTGTAAAAGTATGGCAAATTCACATAGAATTGAAAATAAAGATTAAAATAATATAATGAATAAATTTTTCAATTAATCATATGCACATGCTGAAAACAACTTCTTTAAGAAATGAATGGATGCCTTCCTAATACCTCTTCGGTACAGGTAACCTAAGCTATTTTACAATTTCAGTTATTTAGAATCCCTTTGGTTTCCATTTCTAACAAACTTTAGAGTTCAAATGGCATGGTTTCTTTTGCAATTTCTGTGCAACAAGCTTTGGAAGATCTGTAATCAGAGTTATTTCATAATCTGAACTCATTAGGGGCTAGTTTTGTTCCTACTTCTAACAAATAACAGATTGAGAATGGCATGCTTTCTTTCGTAATGCCTTCTCAAGAAACTTTTGAAGACCTAATGCTCCTTCCAAATGTCTGATTTATCTGTTGTATGATGTTAGCAAGTGAGTTTGAACACAATTGTTTGGGTGATTTCATTTCTGTGGTGTAAGATATCTTGTTATTTCTATACATATGGCATCATCAATATTTTCCTTCCCCTTCTGTACAACTATAAAGTAAAATATCATAAGAACCTTATGCAGAGTTACCAGAATGTAATTAAGTCCCTTTCACTGGAGTAATTCCCCATTAGATTTGATCCTTGCAAGTAAGAAAGTATAAGACTCCTTCAGAAATTGTTAACTCAACACATAGGATGCAGAATTTAAACATTAGATCTAGAAAGTTCAAACTTTTAATTTCTATTACTTTGAAAAACCCCATGAAGCAGCATTGTGTCATGGACTTCACAACCTCACAGATGAGCTGTCTTGTCCAGATCTAGGAGTTGCGATATTCATAATCCTATTTCTGATAAAAGCATCCATGTCTGGAAACTGATGGAAGGCAATGTCTAGACTTCTTAAAATTTTTTATTAAATCTTTTTTTCCAATATTTGTCATGATATATTTGGATGTCTGTCCTAACATGAGAATGGGGGAATATCTGCAATTTAATGTGTGCTTTCTCTCCCTTACAGCTGCATTCAGACCAGTGGTTGCTCAAGCCCACTTTACTTTCAATGTTAAAAGTTAAAGGAAGGCTGAGAAATTATGCTTTCAATTAACTCTATTTACTTCTAATATCTAAGTGGGGAAAACATTTTTTCATCCTGCCCAGTTTATCTGAAACATTTCTGTGGTCAATTACACATCAAAGTAGTGTATTTTTTCATTTACTGTGATAATTAGTGTTTTGTTGCATAAACTTTACTTGCATATACCTAAAGTGGTTTTGCCAACTTTCATCAAACTTAACAAAGAATTTACCAAAACCACAACAAATACGCTTTCTGTCAGAAAGGTATAATCTACACTGGAGTCCTTTCTAGGGATCAGTGGAGGTTTTTAACCATTGAAAACAGAGCAAGAGCTTTGGTATTATAGTGCAGGAACAGGCCATCCTGTTCAAAGATGAGCCAGAAGGAAAGACTGGACTGGCTGAACAGAGAGAGTTTTGACTGAAACTCAGGAGAAACAGGAGAGTTTGTGACCTTTGAAAGAGGACAAGAAACTCAGGAGAACTACAAGGATGTTACCATATTACACAGGAAAAAAATCCAAAGGGCAAAGCCTGATTGGAATTTAATTTGTGAAAGACTATAAAAACTATTTCTGTAAATATATTAGTAAGCGGAAGAGAAATAAATCTCCATCCTTGTTTGGGTGCTGAAGGAAACATAGTAACAAAGGATGAGGAAAAGGCCGAGGTACTTAATGCCTCCTTTGCCTCAGTGTTTAATTGCTAAGACAAATTTTTCTTCAGTTATCCAGCCCCCTGAGGTGGAAGACAGGGAGCAGAATGAATCCTCCATAAGAAAACATACACATGTCTATGGGACCAGATGGGATCCACCCAGGGGTACCGAGGGAGCTGGTGGGAGTGCTCACCAAGGCATTTGATCATTTATCAGCAGTCCTGGCTAACCCAGGAGGTCCTAGTTGACTGAAATAGCAACTGTGATGCCCATCTACAAGAAAGGCAAGAAGGAGGATCTGGAGAACTGGAACTAGAGGCCTATTAGTCTGACCTCAGTTCTGAGGAGGGTTACAGAGTAGATCATCTTGAGTGCCATCACACAGCATGTACAGGAAAACCAGATGATCAACCAATATGGGTTTATGAAAGGCAAGTCCTGCTTAATTAGCCCAATCTTCTATGATGAGATGACCCACTTAGTGGACAAAGGAAAGGCTGCAGATGATGCCTACCTGGACTTCAGTAAACCTTGTAACACCATTTCCTACAGCATTCTCCTGGAGAAACTGGCAGCTCATGGCTTCAACAGACATACTATTTGCTGGCTAAAAATCTGTCTGGAGGCCAGAGACTAGAGAGTGAATAAAGTCAAATCCAGTTGGCAGCCAGCCACAAGGAGTGATCCCCAGGGCCCAGTATTGGAGCCAGTCCTCTTTAACACCTTCACCAATGATCTTGATGAGTGGACCAAGTGCACCCACAAACTTTGCAGATAACAAATTGGGCAGAAGTGTTGATCTGCAGGAGGGTAGGAAGGCTCTGTATTGTGATCTGGACTGGCTGTATTGATTGGCTGAGGTCAGTTCTATGAGGTTCAACAAGGCTCAGAGCTGCACTTGAAACCCGCACAGCACTACAGGCTGGGGAAAGAGTGGCTGGAAAGCTGCTTGGCAGAAAAGGACCTGGGAAAACAACAGAGCTGAATATGAGCCAGCTTGTGCCCAGGCAGCCAAGAAGGGGCTGTATCAGCAATAGTGTGGCCAGCAGGGCCAGGGCAGTGATCATCCTCCTGTACTGGGCACTGGTGAGGCTGCACCTCGAATCCTGTGTTCAGCTCTGGGGGTCCTCACTCAAAGAGAGACATTGAGGTGCTGGAGCGAGTCCAGCACCTCATGGGTAAGGGCAATGGAGCTGGTGAAGGGCCTGGAGCACAGGTCTGATGAGAAAGGGCTGAGGAAACTGGAGTTGTTTAGTCTGGAGAAAATGAGGCTGAGGAAAGACCTTGTAAGGCTCTCTACAGCTACCCGAAAGAAGGTTATAGTGAGGTGTGTGTTGGTCGACTCCCAAGAAGCAAGCAATGGAACAAGATGAATAAAACTCCAGTTGCAAGAAGGGAGGTTTAGACTGGATATTAGGAAGAATTTCTTCACTGAAAGGGTTGTCAAGCACTGGAATAGGCTGCCCAGGGCAGTGGTGGAGTCACCATCCCTGAAGATATTTAAAAAATGTGTAGATGTTGCACTTGTGAAGATGGTTTTGTTAGACTTGGAAGTGCTAGGCTTACAGTTGGACTCAATGATCTTGAAAGTTTTTCCAACCTAAATTATTCCATGTTATTATAATGATCATATAGTCATTTCTGCCACAGATCTTGTTCTTAGTGCAAAACCAGACAGAGATCTGCTTCAGCATCTTTCTCTGAGGTTCAAGAGAAAAAGAAGAAAGTTCTGCGACAGCTCGACAGCTAGCAGGTTCAGGCTCCTGCTTCAACCCCTATCTCAAGATAGGAGCACAAGTGCTTCTTTCATTCTTTTCTCACATTTCCACAACCTCCAGGGAAATGAGATTGTGCATACAGTCCTTGGAACTAAGTAGGACTGCATGAAAGAAGGAATTAATTCATGTCACCTATTTCTTCTCCTAAAAGACACAAATCTTACCATTCAGGCAGCTATTATAATGTAAGTGAGAAATACCTCATTTCAATATGCAAAATATCTTTTTTTTAAACATTTCTTGGTGATTATCATCTGAATGTTTTCATCAAAATAGGAGTTATATACTGGCAGGTCCAGCAGAAATATAGTAACTTGTAAATTGAGAAATTAGAAAATATTCATGATAAAGATGCCTCATCCTTCAAAAAACTTAACTTTTTAAAATATGTGTTTATCTGAAAAGGTTGCCACATCTAAATTCCCTATTGTTTCCTAATTTTTTATTCTTCTAGTTACATATACCAGCATATTTTACTGGAAAAAAAGTACTTTAAAGTTATGCCCTTCAGTCTATTTTTTGCATTGAAATATATTACTTTCTGGACAACAATTTGTTAATGTTTCTGTTATCTCTTGCTTTGAAGTTTTGAAGTTAAGTTATTAAATCTATATGCTGTACTTCTATTTATTAATTTATTTATTTGCACTATTTCACTCTACACAACATGATGATAAACTTTGCATTAATTTTTCCAAAGACTATTTTCATGACTATTTCTGCCTGTTTTTTCACTAGCTGTTTTAAGACTATGTTTGCATGTAACGTATAACAGTATCAGGGTGATTTTCAGTTTCTATTTTTTTTTCTTTTTACTTTTTATTTACTGTTCGTTTTGTTGGTTTTGGTTTTGTGTTTGTTTTAATAGGGGAAGAGTATTTTGAACTGAAAAAGCAGAAGACCTGCTACCAATCAGTTTCTGACAGAGCTATTCTTGTATAAATGTCTGTGCAGCACACACTGAAGGCTGACACGTAACATGTGAAGTACCTGCTTGATGTGGAATCTCAGACACCAGAGCCCCTTCCAGCTCCACAAACCATGGCTTTGCTGCTTCTCCATTTTTTCCCACTAGAGTACAGCCCTCTTAAAACAATGCAGGAGATGAAAGCAGATGCTTTGATTTCTTTAATGCCATGTAACACAAGACCAGGAAAAAGGTTGACTTTATCTTTCACCTCTTCAGCCACCAAAAGGACTTATTTACACAAACGTCAATGCCAGAAGGCTTTATGTTCTTTTTTGGAACAACCCTTAAGTGTGTGTTTAATATATTGGTTGCTAACATACAAACAGTTATAACTTTAAAATGCCAAAATGATCTGGCTCTATCTGCTCATTTTTTTTCAGACATTTTAAACAGACATACACTTGTATTAGTAAGCAGACATTTCCCAGCAGCAACCTCTTGGAACCCACTTATTTAGTCTGTAAGAACAATGCCCCTCTGTTTAACCTAACAGACCTTGCTCCTATCTGCAGCAGAGACTAACCCCCAGTTCCCTCTTAAGTCCTGGTTGCCTATGAGCTGGCACAGGGCAGCTGCAGTCAAACAAATATTTGGCTTTTAATTTCCTGCAGGTCAGGACATTATTGTCAATGGGTAATTCCCAGCAATTCCACATCCCACATCTCCTGTGCCATGGGCAAGGAGACAGAAAAAATCCCCATGATTTCTCTTTCCTCAACCTACAACCTCCCTCTTTCCTTCTTCATTTTGAGCAGAGCTACCATCCCCCCCTCCCCTCCCTTCACCCCATGACAGTGAAGGATGCACTCAGCAGTATATCGCACAGGTGTACTTGTCACATGGTCACCCATCAGACTCTGTGCAGTCAGCACAACACTGCCATGTGACTCTCATCATGCTTCCCATGGATTCTAAGGGGTGAAGTTTCTGTCACTCTGAAGGAAAGAACTTTCTCCCTAGCAGCACCACTTAAGCACACATCTAAATTCAAAGTCTTACTTGCTGGTCTATCCCACTTTCCTGTCTATTGTATTTACCCTGCTTTGAATGCCTGGAACCTCCACATTGCAGCTGTCAAGACTCTGCACAGACCTGAGCAGTTCTTTACATAAGTACAGGGTTTACTCTCCCTGCTAAATTAAACTCATCTTGGGTTCAAGATCTGTTTTGATGCCTGTATCATACACTATGTTTCTCATCACAGAACTCATGTGGGAAATGTTTTGCTCCAGCCAAGCATGACTGCACCCAACCAACACCAATTGCAAGTCTGAACTGGTGCTTCCCACTTGGCAGTAGTTATGAAAGCCACAGCATCCCTGTCCTGGTTTAAGCCTAGCTAGCAACTAAGTCCCACATAGCTGCTGGCTCACTCCTTCTCCCTCCCTAGTTGAACAATGAGGAGAAATAGGAAAAAAAATAAAACCCATGGGTTGAGATAAGGAAAGTTTAATAATGAAAATAATGAAAAATATAGTAATACTATTATTATTGAAATAACAAAGAAAAAAAAAAAAGAGAGAAAAAAACCCCAAACAAATTAACAAAACCCAACAACAAATAGTGATGCACAGTGCTATTTCTCACCACCTGCTGACCAATACCCAGCTGGACACAAGCAGCAATCGGTCCCTTCTGGGTAACACCCCAGTTTATATATTGGATATGACGTGCCATGGTATGGAATACCAATTTGGCTAGCTTAGGTCAGGTGTCCTGTCTCTGCTTCCTTCCAGGTTCTTGTGCCCTTCTTCACTGGCAGAACATGAGACTGAGAGGTCTGTGATTGGAGTAAACATTACTTAGCAACAACTAAAAACATCGGTGTTATCAGTGTTGTTCCCAGGCTGAAAGTCAAAAAGAGAGCACTGCACCAGCTACTCAGAAGGAGAAAAATGACTGCTACAGCTGAACCCAGGAGGTTTACCTTTTCAGTAATGATAACAGAATATGCATATTTTACCTGGACTCTTTCTGGCCTCACACAAACTACAGGTTACCTTATTCAATGTAACACTCCAGTGGCTTCTGGGATGGACATATCTTGGAGCATGCTGCCAGGCTAGCTAATGAAGAAAGGAGCAGGATGGAGGGTTCTGGCAGGAGAGAAAAGCTCCTTTCCCAGGGCCCAGTTTCCCCAGGAGCAATGCCAAAGAAGCCACCAGGTCTGGAGGTAAGGCAGCAGTAAGGCAGCAGCCCCTCACATTGCCACTCAGGGCTCCTAGGGCAGGTGAGAAAAGCTGCTGCCTTCCCAGGTGCAGGGTGGCCTCTCTCCACTGTTGGGCTAGCAAGGGAGGGATAGAGGAAGCCATGAATGCAGGAACAAATAAACAGCTGTGTTTTCAGCACAGATATTCCTCCAACTCTCTCAGGCTGACAAGTAGTGTGGTCTAAAACTGTGTCTTGTAAAGGGCCGCACTGTGGTGTAGCTTCCCTGGACTGTCTTAAGAGCATGGGTCATTTGCAGCACCAGATACAAATTCAAGGCTACAAGATGCAAGGAGCCTCTAACATTATTTGTAATGTTATTAAGGAAGACTTCCAGGTAGAAGGCTTCCTAAGGGGATTAAGTATCCCTGGAATATGCAATAGCTGAGCAACAGCATTGAGGATTGCACTTCTGAGTGAAGGTGGTTTAAACCAGGAGTAAAGTGAGAGACATCCCCTTAGCTGTTGTTAGCAGGAATTTCCATTTGCTTTCCCTGAGTCTGTACATCTATTTGTTTCCCTACTTGGAAATCTTTATTGGAATAATATAATTCAGTATTATTTATACAGAGCAGATTTCTGGCACACTGCTCAATTTGAGAGGGGAAAAAGGGGTAGGAAATCTAGCTAGATGTTCTTTTGATAAAAAGTTAAATATATTGTAGCTGAGTACAAAACAGATCAGGTGATTATGAAGAGGATTAATTCTGATCATTTCTGCAGCCCCAGAAATACAACAGCTTAATCCTGTTCTGGTTTGAACCTTCCTAGTACTGGCTAGACCTCCTCCAATTTTTTACCAAATTGGCACAAAGATACAAGCTTGTCAACACTGTACTTCAGATAGGAATGGCATGATAAGGAGCTGTTTGTGATATTAAGGTTAAAGATGTTCCCCATAGTGAATGTGACACCTTAGTATTATTACTGCTTAAATTAGACTTCATCTTCTCATTCAGTCACATGTGATTAAAATAATTTAAATCATTTACTTGTTTTATTAATAATTGTAAGAAAAAAATCTTAGAAATTTATCTTTTTCTTTACAGTACCCTTTATTTACATCCATAAGGTCAAATTCATAGTAGTGTTTGATTGTATTCCTGTTGAGCAGTATGCAACTAAAATGTTCAGAAATATCCTATAAAATCATCATTGTGCAAAGTCAAAGTAGCAACAATGTGCATGGAAGAGCAAATATAGGAGAAGGAACAGAGAACTGTTGGTTTTTTAAAGATTATCAGTTGTGTATCAGAAAAATGGAACATTATTTAGCAATCAGTGTTTCCAGTTGGATATATGTCATTCTTCAACTTCTCCAGAAATTGTGGATCCAGTGACTGATCAAGGGCATGGATGTCCTTTCAGTTTCACTGCTTTCAACAGCAGTGAGACTGACTTTCTCAAGAAGCCAGAGTTTTTAATTCACCTTGCTGAATAAGGGCCTCGGGGTTTCTCCCTTGACAAACCACATCATTAATCTAACTGGGTTTCTAGTGAAGTGAATTCTTGGATAAGAAAAACCCCAGGCACTTAGTGAAATATTTCAAACATAAGGAACTGATTTTTCCCGATCTTTCCTAGCTAAGAAGTTTTTGACCAACTCAGCTAAATGTGACGCTTCAAAACTAGAGTTTGAATGAAAAATTACTTAGGAGCAAAAGCTTAGTTGAGTTTCCTAACCCTGCTTTGGTGATTCAAAAAGTGGTTTTCATATAGTCAGGCTTATCCAATCGTAATTATAGACAGTGGATGTTCAATTCTAATACATTATACTCCAGCAGAACACTGAAAGTTCTTTTGTTATCAGTTTGAAGTGATGTCTTAAATTGTTCAGACTTTGCATGCACAATGGACTTGACTGAAGTACTTCCATATGCTTCTTTTCAATTTCTCCTTGAGCACTATATTTCAAAGCATAGAGGCAGTAAATTACAGTGTATGTGTATTAAGTTTGAGAGAGAATAGTGGAGCTAAGCTGAAGTACTTCTGAAAGAAAGGGGAGAAAAAAAGATGGCAGAAATCAGGAAATGCATGCTACACTTCAAAGAAAGGTAAACATGTTAATAATGTATCTTGGGCTGCATCAGAAGGAGTGTGACCAACCGGTGAGGTGATCCTGCCCTTCTACTCTGCTCTCGTGAGACTTCACTTGGAGTAATGTGTGCAGTTCTGGTGTCCTCAACATAAAAAGGAGATGGAGCTGTTGGAACAAGTCCAGAGGAGGGTCACAAATCTGATTGGGGGACTGGAGCATCTCCCATACGAGGACAGGCTGAGAGTTGTGGCTGTTCAGCCTGGGGAAGAGAAGGCTGCATGGAGACCTCCTAGCAGCCTTCCAGTATCTGAAGGGGGCCTCTAGGGATGCTGGGGAGGGACTCTTCATTAGGGACTGTAGTGACAGGACAAGGGGTAACGGGTTCAAACTTAAACAGGAGAGGTTTAGATTGGCTGTAAGGAAGAAATTCTTTCCGTTAGGGTGGTGAGATGNGAGGGACTCTAGGGACTGTAGTGACAGGACAAGGGGTAACGGGTTCAAACTTAAACAGGAGAGGTTTAGATTGGCTGTAAGGAAGAAATTCTTTCCGTTAGGGTGGTGAGATGCTGGAATGGGTTGGCGAGGGAGGTTGTGAGTGCTCCATCCCTGGTGTTGTTCAAGGCCAGGTTGGATGAATCATTGGGTGACATAGTTTAGTGTGAGGTGTCCCTGCTTATGGCAGGGGGTTGGAACTAGATGATCTTAAGGTCCTTTCCAACCCTAACTATTCTATGATTCTATGATTCTATGAACATGCAAGACTAAAGTACCTGGACATCCTTAGATGAGCTAAAAACCCCCAGAGTCNAATCAGAGAGTCAGGTCCTTTCCAACCCTAACTATTCTATGATTCTATGATTCTATGAACATGCAAGACTAAAGTACCTGGACATCCTTAGATGAGCTAAAAACCCCCAGAGTCATGGTGTGGTTCCCATGCTGATATTTTAGCATTTGTGAGGAAAAAAAGCAAAAAGAAGAAAGCGAAAAGGAAAAAGAAAAGCAAACCAAAACACATAATTTTACATACGAAAAAATGTAAGGTCATTGAGCTACCACTATGCTCTGTCTATGAAGGGAATCTCTAAAATCATCTTCATCTTTGCTTAATTTGAGGGGTTTTGATGGTCGCAATCACACCTCCAAGCTGCTACAGGCAGGGCATGTTTCATTAGTTGGCTTGGTGCTGTCACCAGAGATTAGAAAGTACTGGGCACCACAGAAGTGTGTGGTGCTTTCTGCACCCATGGAAGAGCCAGCAGAGAACCTTTCAGCCACAGCCTGATCCATGAAAATGTAAAACTGAGCAGTGTTTCCCAGGCAGATGGAGGCTCTCCTGTACATGTGGCTGGCAGGAAGACTGGGCAGGTCACAGACAGGCTGTGTGCATCTTCCTTGCCCTGGGCATGCTGCATTAGGCACTGGGGCTGTGATGTGCATAGTATGCACTGCACACCCTCAACCACTGACGTCCCCATCCTCCCTCAGGTAATCATCGGTCTCCCCCCACCTCTCTTTTCCAAATACATGATTTCATAATTTAAGAAATTCCCAAATCCTGCATATCCAAAGATAATTATGGTAAACATCCTCCATACACTGGCAGGATGTAGCAGCAGTCAGGTATTTTAGGAAGGAATACAGTGTGTATGTGTACAAAAAGAAAAGTGTAAGGTTTGCCTTTCCACTACATGTACCAAGATGTAAGAATCAAAAACTGACTCAACAAATGTAAGTCAAACTGATGAATTATAATGTCAGTAATACAATAATATTGATTAGCAATGTCTACCAAAGTCAGAAACTTCTTGTTGGCAGCTAACTCTTCCTCTCACAGTTCAGGCTGGCAGCAGTCCCACACACACAGATACCATCTCAACCTGCAGCAAAATAGCAACAGCTATTTCTCAATCCCATCTTTTTGCTGCTCAAGTACAGCCACAAATGTGAGGTGTTCAAGGTAACCCCCATTTTCAAGAAGGGGAAAATGGATGACCTGGGAAATTACAGACCAGTCAGTCTCA
>NDXB01022519.1:0-13185 GCA_002631895.1 Agapornis roseicollis
AAGAAGGGGGGTTGAGTGAGTGAACGAGCTGTGTGGTTGGTTGGGTTTAAACCACGACAAGCTGCAAGACAGATTTTGCTGTTAATTATCTAAGCAGCATATTCATTGTCTCTGGGTACAGCAATTAGATTGTGCTATTGGAAAGTATTACAACAGACATGTTTGAAAGCCTGATATATATATATATATATATATATATATATATATATATATACACACGTGAGGTTAAAACATCCTGTGTTCTACCTAATCTCTATCTGGAACTCCCAGGATGGGTAAGCATACTTTTGGCACATCTTTTTAACCTCTCATTTATAAGATCAGGTGGGAATGGGTCCAGTTTCAAACNGTATACACACGTGAGGTTAAAACATCCTGTGTTCTACCTAATCTCTATCTGGAACTCCCAGGATGGGTAAGCATACTTTTGGCACATCTTTTTAACCTCTCATTTATAAGATCAGGTGGGAATGGGTCCAGTTTCAAACTCAGAATATATTCACTCAAATATTAATCAAGCTTTGGTGACAAAGTCCCAATGATTTATTCCAGTAATTGGAAATAACAGTTTTGGTGGAGAGACTTGTCATTCCTGTGGACATACCACAGTGAATCCCCTTCTGCTCAGACTATGTTCCCAGCAGTGATTCCCCTCTGCAATCACGAGCTGTCCGCTCACAGGCAGTTCCTTTTACGCAAGAAACAGAGTGAGCTCTGCCTCATCTCGGCAGCCAGTGTGGATATCAGAATACTTGTGTGCTGAGAAAATAGAAGAAAAGTGAATCACGCTCATACAGACAGAGGGTGATTTAGCTGGTCCACAGAGAGAGTCTGTGATAACCGTTATATGGAGTATTTCATTAGGAATGTGGAGCGGCTGGGAAATCATCTCCCGTTTGTATTGTGAAGTCATGTAGAATGTGAGTTAAAAATTAAGCATACACTTACCTTTGTAGATAGTCCAAAATAATAGAAGGAAAAAGCAAATAGTTCCTATTGTGCTTATGTAGTTATACTGCTAATGAAGCTTAATCATGGTGGTTGAAATGCTATTATTTTACTTCTGATCAAAGAAATAGTAAGAACAGTCACATCATATAGATCCCCATTGTCCAGTGCCATGCTATTATCTTGGCAGAATTTGGATTGCAGATAAAAGCTTTTCTCACCTTTGCCTGTCAATGTAGGATTATTTTTTTTCTTTCTTTTTGTAAGGTAAGAATCACCAATCTTTCTACAGTCTTATAGAGGGAAAAGACACATAATAATCACCAAATTATATAGATACCCTAAGAAAATACTGTATCATGATTCATACCTAATCTTAGACTGGGGTATTTCACAATGCTGTATTTTTTCTTTTCCTTCCACACAAAGTAGTTTAACATTCACTTCTGTATCTCCACAGTTGTTTATTCCAGTTAACCAGAATTCTTCCAGGAATTCCTGCTGTCAGGAAAAACTCCTGAAAAACTGTAAAAGTTAAGGAGTCAGTGACAAACATTGCCCATAAACCAGATCCTGGTCTGATTTTGGAACAGAAAAGGAGAGTTGTGAAAGAAATGGTGGAAGCAAGCAAATTGCTTCTATAAACTTCACTGATAGCAATAAATACAGAAAGGAGAAGACAGTAAAAGGTGATTTGGCATGAGATAGAGAAATATGATATATGACAGCAGAGTGCACAATAAAGGAAAAGAAGGGCTAATATAATATATTTTAGAAAATGCTGCAGTTAATAAAGGAATATGCATATCAATTAGAAATAGAAAATTGGGTGTAGTCAGTAAGAACCAACACATTTTCTAGTGAAAGGAAATGAAAGGAAAAAAAGAAAGGAGTTTGAATTTACATTAACTCTGAAAAGGCACCAAAAACATGATAGCCTAGTGAAAGCTGCAATATCAGCCCTGAATGGTACTCACCAGGACATTTAACAAGATAGATTGATATGATGGAGTAGTTTTGGTGAGGAAAAAAAAAGGGCCACTATTAATTTTGATATCAGTTCCCCAGAAAGGCTGTTTACAGCCATATTCCTGGTTTTCACTGATAGCCTCAGCATCAAAGCAATGCATTTAAGTTGCTTCAGGTGAATTGTATTAGGCCAGAACAGCAACCTAGGCAGTAATATCTTGGATAATGAGCAGAGTCATGGAAAGAAACAAAAACAAAACCACAACAGAAGTTCTCAATTCCAGAAGGATCTGGACTATACTGACTGTACTGAGAACTTCTTAGATGTGAATGTAAAAGGTGGATGTAATTTCTCTAAGTCAAAGGCACAAAACCTATTCAGAGCCTGTATCCCTTGAAAGTAAACACTCCTAACCCAGATAAGTGATTATCTACCTCAAAATATCTACATTCCTGCATTAAGCAAAGAGATTATAGGCAATGTACAAAGGCGTAGGCTGTGTTAATTTGGAAAACAGTTGCTGCTAATGTGGCTGTACATCATTTGGACCAGGCCTGGCTGGACAGACCAGGCCTAGACCACAGCTATCCAATTGAGAACACTGGAAAAAGAACTTGCATCTGTCTCCATTTGTCTGCTTACACATACTCTGCAATGCAAACAAATAATATTCTAATATTAGCTCACCCTAATTCTTTACAAAACTGCATTTGACTACTCTCCTGGTGCAATACTTTAAAGCAGAAGAGCGCTCTGGTGGGAACTGCTGTGACTTCCCAAGCGACAGCCTCCATTGTAAGTGGAGTTTTTCTGACTGTTCCATTGCTGTTCTTATTAATAATGCATTTTACTAACTTGATGTGCTTTTCTGTTTGGAGTTTGTTTTGCCTTCTTGGGTAACTGCAGCCTATGCTTTGGCAAACTTGTGCATAAGAAACCACACATCTCACCGGCACACTGTGCACTTTTCAAAATATTGTAAGCTTTCTTTTGGTTAGTCTTACGCTGATAAACATTAGATTTAAAAACAAATATTTAGGAAGTAACCTAGTTTCTGTCTCAACTTTTGAAAAACAAGTTGTGTGTTTGTGTAACAACATATCCAGAAAGGAACTTTGCTGGTTTTTTAAAATTTGTTTTTAATGATGGAAAAGACCATTCATTATACAACAGCTAGATGTGCTTGTCAGCAACATTTAAAAAAATAGGTCAGATGGAAAGGGTGACAGATGCATCCCTGATGTTAGCTGATGGTAAACAATTCAAGAAGAATCTGACCCTTCGTTGCATACGGGATGTTTTGCTATCTTTTCAGCTTGCTTTCCTAACTGGGAACCAAGGGCCTCATACATCAGTAGAGGTGTAAGAGATAGTGGAAACGGCCCAAGCTGGGAATGGGAAGCAGTTTGAAGAGATGGTATTGCACCATTGTTGTTCTAATTAGCCCAGCTAGGAGATGGAGATAAATGGTTCAGCTGCAAGGCCGTTCTGACATAGGTTTTGTGTTGCTCCTGGGTGGCCACTTTATTGCTTTGTCACAGACTCAGAGCTTCCTCATAGTATCACTATGCACCACCATTCTGATTAAACCTACTTGGTGCCATCTGTAGGTCTCAGTGATGTAGTGATCAGCCTTATGATTTTATAAAAGTTTTCATTGAAGGTGTAGAACTTCATATTTTAAAAGCAGATCCTTCTACTGGTTCAATGGCAGATCATGCCTATCCAGAAGAAAAAATTGCAGTACAGAGCCCAAAAAATGAGAAACCATGCTTTCTCTTTCTGCCTTTCTGTGGAGTGTTTCAAGGTGCACTTGAATCTCCACAACTTGCAGATCTCCAGCTTTGCTGCATATAACCTTTTCTTGTTCACTCTCCTAATGGCTTAATGCAAAGCAAACATGAACAGACTTAAGTTTTTGGTAGATGGTCAGATGATTTCAATCTGAAGGACATGACCTTACAGTCTAAATCATTTGAGGATTGTTTTTTATTATTATTTTTTTATTTTATTTTTGTTTGTTTGAAGGAGAGCAGAAACATTTTAAAAATCATTTACAGTACCAAGCCTTAGGAGAACTCAATCAGGCTTACATATGGCTCCAATTCTGTCTAGACACAAGAGATAGTCTTCTCTTAGTCTTTTGATAGTGGTGGTATTTTATTTGAAGGAGCAATTTTTTTGCACTTTTGACACTATATTGACTCTAAAGTAAGAAATATGCCAGTGTCAGCATTAACACTCATGTAATTTATAATGTGATACTAATGAAGTTTAAAGATGTGTGGTAACCTAAAGAACCACATTTCTATACACAAGATTATAACAAAACTTTGAAAGTGTTTTTCCTCCAGCAATGGATGTTATGATCCTATAGAGTGTTATGGCCTGCCCAGATAAAAAACTAAGAAATACATTAGTAAGTTTGACTTAGTCCTATGTTCTGGCATAAAAGCCAGATATCAGGAAATATCAGGAGATGACTGATAGCCACGTAAATGATTTTTGAG
This sequence comes from Agapornis roseicollis, assembly GCA_002631895.1. Classification (NCBI taxonomy): domain Eukaryota; kingdom Metazoa; phylum Chordata; class Aves; order Psittaciformes; family Psittacidae; genus Agapornis; species Agapornis roseicollis. Next base: position 4,429 of record NDXB01022519.1, read on the forward strand.
AGAAGCTCAGATTTTTTTTGAGAGAGTAAATTGTATTATAGGCAGTATTTGGGGAATGTGTATTCTAAAGTAGCAAACATATAATGACCAAATATGGCACCATGTGGTGTTTTGGTGGGTGTCCCTTTCTGTTGTTGAGTATTTATGTTGAAAACCTATCCAAGTCTTTTGTCTTCTGCAAACCAGCAACTTTGAGCAAATGAAAGCAGTGAGCATGTGCATGGATAGGCAAATGAAGGGCAACAGATTGTGCAGATCTACTCTGTAACTTTTATCATCCCTTAATTTAAATCCATTCCCAGCTTCACCTATCTGGGCTGGCTATGCCAGATATTTCCATTATATCAGTCCTAAATCCATAGCAACCTTTTGATTGCTAATAGGGTGACATCAAAACAAATCTACTTTAACAGAGAAGTTTGATTCTCGCAGTGAGAATAGTCTCCAATGCAGTTCTTGACAAGAGAGTAAAATTCAGCCTGCCCTAGAGATACAAATGAAATATCAGTTTGTCTCTTTTGGAAGGGAAGGCTGCAGAGGCCCAGCACTGAGTGACCAAGCATCACTGGGTCCCTGGGAGACCATGGGCTGGCAGAGCTGTCCCTTGGCTTCCCAGCTGAGGAGCAGGCAGGCAGGTAACAGGCTTGCTGACACGAGCAACTTGCAGAACTGGCAGGCTTCTTGCACCACCAGGTATATAGATACTCCAAATTTCCATGTTTTCAAAGAAATATGCTGGATTTTGAAATATACTCCCAACACTACTTTTGTGTTTGGGTAGAGTGTAGCCTGTAATAAAGCTGGTTTCCATTTTATAAATATGCTATATTAACTTGGTCAAAAGGTTTGTAGCGATACATGTGATAGATTAAAACAGGTAGGAGCATAACTTTTTTTCCAAGGCTTAAGATGAATCTTCTGTTGCTGTATTTTCTGTTCACTTCTTGTTATGGGTTATTGCAATGTTTAAAAGAATTCTCATGAAACCAGTGTGCAGATGACCTGCCAACAGTGGGAGATAGATAGTACACAAGGAGTTCTCAAACTGTCAAAGAAATAGATGGACTGTTGAAATAAATAGACTGAATGAAAACATTGTTTACAATACTGAGAAGTGGGGTGAAAGGGAGGAGAAAAGAAAAACAAAAATATTGAGTGTAGCTCCTGATGTAAGTGCACAGACATGAAAATAAATAAAGTCTTGTTCAATTAACAACCAGTTTGAACATCTGCACAAAGATGTCTAATCTAGCAGGAAGAATACGTACTGTCATTTGTGTCACAAAAGCACATCCTGCAGAGATGATCATGATAGCAGAAGACATTCTAAACTTGACATACTTCATATGCAGCATTTAATTAAATTTAACTTAGTCAGTTGCACCTACTACTATGGAGGCACATCAGAGCTGAGAGTCATCGTACTGTGATCCATGCAGATCATGCAGAATTGTTTTCACATTGAAATAACTCATTATATTGAAATTGCTTTCTTGAGGTGGAGAATTTTCTAATATAAGCTTCAGAAAAGATGTGGGCTATGTCTCTTTCTATCCAGGACCAGTCTTCAAAGCATCCGTAAGGAGATGAAACTCTATCATTTGTGAACAGCCCAAGGACTGTCAGGGGGCTGCCTGCCAAGCCTGGATGACAGTGTACTGGCCCCATGCACTGGCTCTGGAGAGCATATTTGCATATCTGAAAGATCACTACAGCCTGGGTGAAGGATCCATTCAGATGATAATGACCTTTGTGGCTACCCCACTTCTGTAGCATAGTAAAGCTTGATGGGTTGCTGTCTTCCTGGTTCTCCAAGTGGAGCACCTACTGGAAGAAGGTTTATAGGCTAAAAGCCTCCTGAGATCGCTGGTAATTTTGAATTGTTTTTTGGAAGATGGCAAAGCATTAAAATGGTGGTTAACATCTGAAAACAATCAGTGCTCTGGAGGAATTGCTAGTCAAAACTGCTGTGCCTGTTACCTTGCTTAGGCAGACCAATACTTCCAGTACTAATTAGACTGTGAGCAGTAGAAGTTCAAGCTACTCTTTCACCTGGCATAAAAATGAAATCCACCCTCTTTCTAGGATAGAAGTTACTGCACTGAGCTATGGGATTATAAGAACATTTTCTTTGCTCATTTCAGCATTTAAATTATCAGGCGTGTCTTGAAACAGAGATCTGGTTGTCCATTATTGCAAGAAAATTGACCTTTGACATGTTGAATCATTCTTTCTTTTAGTGGGTAGTTGACAAACAGCTGTGGTAGGCATAGCTGTGGCATACATTGGGATTTTTATTCAGAAATTTGGCACATGGGGTAAGGCAAAGCCATGCCTTGTCTTCATTTTCTGTGTGTCAGCTAAGGGCAGTCATGGCTAGGATAATGTCCAAAAGAACTGTTTCCTCCTTTGGCTAGTTACACTCCTTCAGTCATGTTTGTGATAATCTTCCAAAGGTCATAATTTCATCATGCAGGAGCAAAAAAGATGACACAGGAAGTGACAGTTAAAAATATTTTCCAGGACAGGAATATTAATTTGCATCCACCTCCATGTAAAGTAAGATTTTGCACTACAGAAATGACGAATTTTGTTTTCTAGAAATAATTTATTGCAAAATAGGTGGTCACTTCCATGAAATGGTGGCTTGCTGTAAAGCTCTTTCTGTATTTACATTATCTTTTTCTTCTTCTTCTGCTGAAGTAACATAAATTATGTGACCTTGATTTTGACATTTTATGTCAGACTGTAACATAGCCTATAAACAAAAACCATTTCAAGAACAAGAGGCCTTGTCAGTAATTAAGTATAGAAATTAATTATTGCTAAAGAGTAATTATTTAAAAGAAGCCTCGTAACTTCTTCCTCCAAGATGCTCTCTCTCACCAAAGGCAGGGGAGCAAGCAGCAGTGCTCTGCAAGTGCCATGTGGAACAGCATGTTATAGGTACTAATTGCAAACAGTCAGAGCAGAGAATCAGGCATGTTATGATGAGCAGACATGGAAAGACCTCTGATACAGAAAATACAAGGTGGCTGGAAGAGCGGAAAAAGTCTAGATTAAGAGAAACTAAACCCAGCTTTTCCGTGTGGGCTTTTCCCTGTGGTAGATGAGTAATTGCACAATTTGTTTCATTATCTTGGATGAGTGGTAATAGCTTTCCCCTCATAAGAGAAATATTGTCACACTTACTCTTTAGTACAACCTTAATGAGGGACTGTCTTCTGATTAGTTTGTTTAACCTGATAGTCTTACTTTTTTATATTATCATGTATTTTTCAGAGGACAAGGTTTTGTGTTTGGTCATCCCTGTTCTTTTTAATGAAGTCTATGAGACTGAATGAAACATCTGTGAAAGACTTGATCCTATTAGTTACTTACAGTATCCCACTTGCAGTAAATTTGGGTGATCTATACAAATTGTTCAGTAATGCATGTTTGTGCAACTGCTATGGAAGAACATCCAGAAAATACACGTGGAAAGAATAAACCCATCAAGGGTATTTAGTTGGAGTCAACAGATCATCAACAGATAATCAAACACAGATGATATATGTTTGCATATTAAATTAAGTCCTGACATAAATGGACTTAGACTCACTAAGACTTATGGGAGTTGTCACAAAAAGGTGAAAGTTGCCCATCTGCTTTTAAGAGAAGAAAAACAAAGCAAATAACAATAAGTACTCAATTGCTCGACAGATTCACTGTTCTCCCACAATTGCAATGCCCATTAGTCTACCACTCTCAAGCTCAGATGATGAAAGATGTGGAGAAAAGCGGTAAGAAGAAAGTGATGAAGCATTGCCACTAATTGTGTTTCTGGTTGACAGATGCTCTGGAGAGAAAAATGACTCTCCATGAATGACTTCCTCACTTGAAGTAGATTATTTTTAAAGGTTATGCACCATTCAATTAAGGCTTTGCCTGCATCAGAGACAAAGGTGCCCATACTGCCATACACCTTTATTGCAGTCCAGGGCAGGGCAGATCAATGAGGAAACTTGCCAACCTTTGATTCACTGCACTGCTCCCTGGAGCTCACATGCTGCTGGGGTACTGTTTTAGATTAAAGAACTGTTTTAGTCTTGCCCATACCATCTATTGAAAATGATCCCCTGTGGATGCTGTCCTTCAAACCTTCCCTGCTCATTTTCTTGGCGACTGTTAATTGGGCCAAAATTCTGTCAACTATAATAACCAGCAGGATGGACAATGAGGAATACAGTACTTCAACTTGTTCCTTGGTCCTCTCTTGTTTAATAGTATATGCCTGGCCTGTGTTTGAGGCAACCCCCATTAATCTTTCTAACCATGGAAAAGGAAAACCCATAAAAATATCTTACTGCTGTTGTCATTTTTTTTACTCACATTTTCTCCAGTATCCTGTGGTACCTCAAGGTGACAAGAAATCCATTGTAATCTCCATGAGTTTGGATGCCAGGATTCTTGAAAAGGATGGGAAAGTGTAGCAGATCTGTCCCCCATCATTTCTGGGAGCTGCTGAGGACTCCAGTGAAAGAGAGCCACTAACTTATTCCCACTCTTGAATACTAAATAAAGTAAGCTAGTAGCTGGGCCTGCCTGATAAGTAATTTTAGAAATTTTGAATTCTAAATGTTAATGAGAAAAAAGCCCACCAAGTCTGTCTGCAGATATTGATGAGAAGAAACTTTTTGTTCTTTTTTAATTGGGACCTATAGAAAACTCTCTCACCCTTTATTTCTCAGTTTTACCTCTTCAATAAGAGATGCTAGTGTCTGAAATCCCACCGTGATGTTCATTACAGAAACAGACAAGGACCATTATTTCTTCATTATGTTCAGTGTAAGGTTTCCTTTAAAAAAAAAAAAAAAAGCTCTCAAGTAATTGTAAAAGGAGTCAGTAGGGAGTGGCCTTTAAAGGTCACTTTAAGCTAGTGTAATGTAATTAAATTAAGTACTCAGAACCACGTTTTAAAATCTCATTAACTGCATTTATATCTGTCACAGGAAAGTTTACCCAGATATCAGGAAGAAACATACTGAATTAAGGTCAAAGTCTTCTTAGAAGTGCATGCAAAAGGATATTTTACTTTTTTTATATGACACCAGGAAATGAAATAATCTCAGAGTTATTCTAGTTTAATCTGTATGAACAAAAAATATTCTACATTTTAGTTTTATGTAAAAGCTGAGTACAATTAAAAAAAAAAAAAAAAACACAAAAACTGCATTTTATCTCCATTTCACCTCATTGCAGTCATGATATCTGCAGGCATGTCAACAGGGCTGGTTGCAGACAACCCAATCTATTATACAGCTTCCTGGCTGAAGTTAGAGAACGAGACAATCTGTGAGGCCTGGAATGGGAAGAATCATGTTTTGCTGTATTTTAAATTATTTTTAATAATCTTGGGTCATGTACCATGCAGCTTCCTTAACTAATTTTTCATGGATCATTACAAAAAAGCATGTCACTGTATTGTTCTTGTATTTTATCTGGTGTATTCAAGTTTAGTGTGTTCTCTGTGTATTGGTAGATTGTTTTGATTTTCACCTCAGCTAGACTGCAAGTCTACTGCAGAGGGCTTCATGCTTGATTTCTCCAGGATATCCCAAGCATACTGAATTTTTGCCTTGTCTGCTTTAGTTTTCATCAGAGTTGCAGACTATCTTCTCCATATTGCAGTCAGATAAACTGAGGCAGAGAAGTAAATAGGAGCTTGCCAGGATGAAGCCAGTATAAGAGACAAAACTGATCTCAGAAATATTTCTTCTGTGAATCACTTCAGTAGTGAGCCCAATACTCACTATACTATTGAAATTCAGAGTGGATTTTCTTAAAGCTCCGTTTCCAGAGTCATGGATTGTTTCGAGTGAGGAACTCAGCATTTACTTTTAAAGATAGACATTAATAGCATTTATGATTTTAAAATAAAACTTGGAATCACATGGCACAAACAGGCGGCAAATCGAAAGTTTCAAAATGGTACCATTTTTTAATGTATAATAATAGCCTTGTGATTCTTTGGTATGTGAAATATGATTTTTTCACTGTTTAGCACAAACATACTAGTAGAGAGACAGCTATGAGAAAGTAATCATCAACACTTTTATGAAAAATCTATTTTATATATAAATAATAATATATATATATTTTCAATTTTAAAGTATTCCAGTGTCAGCTCTAATTATGTTTCATACATTAACATGCAGAAGTGCTGGCTACTTTTAAAGGGCTCTCCCTAGTTTCCAGAAAATAAAGGAAAGATTTCTGCCAAATTTCCTGCCCCACAGTTGGCAGGATTAGAGCTAGAAGCAGCAGTATATGAAAAGATGTTCTGCCTAGTCCCTAGTGTTGGGTAACACTGGTTAAGTGCTTTCTTTGCTTTATATCGCTGTAACACACTTTCTTGCTGAGCAGATCTGTTGCTACTGCAACGCCAGCATTTTCACTAGCTTGCAGGTATTAGTAAGTAGACTAATCTAATCAGAAAAAGCATATGAATTTAAAGATAATTAAGTTGTTTGGTTTTGTTTAGGATTTTTTTGATGGGTTTGGGTTTTTTTGTTGTTTTTTAAAGACAGCGTGAAGATGATGTTTGGAATAGATATGTATTATGAAAGCACTCTGAAAGGTGGAGTTCCTTTGCCCAAATGGCAGCTTCTATAATTAGCCCGTTTATGATCTTTTAAAAAAGATAAATTCCATCTCTGCCTCCTCTTCATATCCTTAAATCTAGAAATAGTCTCTAAAAGGCAAGGACATCAGCAAAGCTGGGCAAAATGGGTCAGTAAGAGATGAAGGGGTGGGGGGATGGAGGGAGAAACAACCTAAACAATTTTTTAATTAGCTTGCTTTTTTCTTTTAGAGCACCATGTAAGGACCTGCTGATCAGCCAGTCTCCTCCTCTCAAACACACAATGAGCAGAAAGCAAAGAGAGCTGTAACCTTTGAGCCTCCCTCAAGAAGAGCTGCTGGGAACTTGTGTTCCTCTTAATGTCTTACTGAGAGGAAAATGGAAAAATGAAACCTTGCCCACCCTGACTTTGACCCAGGTTGCTTAGGTTGTTGGGAACTGTTGAAAGCAGGGATTTCTCCTTCCCTGAGCGACTGAGAAGCAGAGAAAAAAAGTTGATGTTAAAAAAAAGTAAAAAATAAAGGGTGGGATCAACAACTCTGTCCCTGGGGAAGGATGAGAGGGATGACCCTGTCATACTTGCCTGCGCAATGCCCTGGGAGTGTGTGCCACAAGACTGATGAAATCACTTGTGCCTGTGTGACTGTATGGCAAGGTCAGCAGAGCCCATTAATCAGTCCTGGAGGAGGGAATGATATACTGCTTCCAGTCCATTATGATAAACAAATTCTTAATCTTCTCTTTCCTGACCTATTCTGAAGTAAAAGACAACTGAGAGAAGCTTGGTCTTAGCCCCATCAGTCTTTTCCCTGAATTGGATAAAACACCTTCCCTGTGTTGAGTAGGAGAACAGGTACCCTCCTGTGCAAGGGGGAGGAAACTTCTAACCCAGACCCATATACTCCCTCCGACATTCAAGGGGAAGGATACCTCCAGCTGAAACCCATCTGCTCCCTCTGACATTCAAAAGGGTTCAGATGACATCTGCTCTGTTTCAGACATCCCTTTACATACAGGTATCTACCAGCCACATATCTAAAATATATCAATGAATGTTTTTAAAACTATGTTTTTCTATAAGAAAGGTAATTTGCTCAGCTTTATGTTGATTTATAGGGGTTCAGCTTATAGACAAGTTTCAGTCAGTCATTTCTAAAATTACTATGAATAGGTAGAAGAAAAATCAAATTCCTGATAGACCTCTCGACTGCTTGTCTTCATGCATGTCTTCTTAAGATGGTTCAAGACAATCTTAAAATGTGAACGTATACAAGTCCATGGGACCTCATGAAATCCATCTATGGCTCATGAAGGAGCTGGCAAATGAAGCTGTTAAGCCACTGTCCATCATACATGAAAAATCATGGCAGTCAGGTGAAGTTCCCAATGACCAAGAAAAGGGAAATATACCCCCATTTTCAAGAAGGGGAAAATGAATGACACAGGGAACTACATACCGGTCAGTCTTACCTCTGTGCCTGGCAAAATCTTGGAGCAGATTCTCCTGCAAGGCGTGCTAAGGCACATGAAAACCAACAAGGTGCTTGGTGGCAGCCAGCATGGCTTCAGTAAGAGGAAATCCTGCTTGATGAATTTGATGACCGTCTACGATGGGGCTACAGAACTGATGGACAGGGGTAGAGCAGTTGACGTCATCTATCTGGACTTGTGCAAAGTGTTCAACACTGTCCCACATGACATCCTTGTCTCTCAGTTGGAGAGACATCAATTTGATAGGTGGGGCACTCAGTGGGTAAAGAACTGGCTGGATGGCCACACACAAAGAGTTGTGGTCAATGGCTCAGTGTCTGGCTGGAGGCCAGTGACGAGTGGTGTCCCTCCGGGATCGGTGTTGGGACCGGTCTAGTTCAACATCTCTGTCGCTGACATGGACAGCGGGATTGAGTGCACCCTCAGCAAGTTTGCCAATGACACCAAGCTGTGTGGTTTGGTGGATACGCTGGAGGGAAGGAATGCCATCCAGGGGGACCTCGACATGCTTGTGAGTTGGGCTGATGCCAACCTCATGAAGTTTAACCATGAGAAGTGCAAGGTCCTCCACCTGGGTGGGAGCAATCGCAGGCACAGCTACAGGTTGGGCAGAGAACGAATTCAGAGCAGCCCTGTGGAGAAGG
>NDXB01022522.1:0-14352 GCA_002631895.1 Agapornis roseicollis
GAGCAGAGCAGTCCTTCCTTCCTCCTCCTGCGCTCCAGCCGAGTCCTGCGCAGGCGCTCAGCCAGCACAAACCGCCCCGACCCCGCCATCTTCACCTCACTCCTGGCCGCTCGCGCTCCCCGGGCAGGTTTTTAACCAATCACAGCTGCCGCCGAGCCTCCTGGCTCCGCCCCCGGTGAGTCAGCTGACCGCGGGAGCTGCGCTGCCGGCTCCTGGGCAAGTCCTGTCAAGGCCTTGAGGCTCCCTCCTCGCTGGCTCCTGCCGCTCTGAGGGGAGGCTCCTGGACGCTGATCCCTCTGCTCCGCTCCGCGCCGGTGATCAGAGAGTCCTCTCTCAAGCCACTCACCCCAGAAATTCAAGGACATCTGTACTGTCTGAGGTCCCAGCAATCGAGGGGGTGGAAGGAACAAACAAACCTGAAAACGTATTTAACATGTCTCTCTGCTGGGTTCAGCAGTAGCAGTCATATTTCTCCCTCTTAGTAGCTGGTGCAGTGCTGTGGTTTTGACTTTCAGCCTGGGAACAGCACTGATAACACCGATGGTTCTAGTTGTTGCCCAGTAATGTTTGCTCTGACCAAGGACTTTCTGAGTCTCATGCTCTGCCAGGTAGGAGGGGACGCTGGGGGGAAGCAGAGACAGGACACCTGACCCAAACTAACCAAAGAGGTATTCCATACCACAGCACGTCATGCCCAATATATAAACTGGGGGTAGTCACCCAGAAGGGTTAGATCACTGCTCGGTTGGGCTGGGTATCAGTCAGCGGGTGGTGAGCAGCTGTATTTTCTTCCCTTGTTATTTCCCTTATCATTATCATTATTGTTGGCAGCAGCAGTGGTTTTGTTATACCTTAGTTACTGGACTGTTCTTATCTCAACCTGTGGGAGTTACATTCCTTTGATTCTCTTCCTCATCCGTCTGGGAGCTTGGGGAGAAAGAAAAAGGGGAGTAAGTGAGCAGCTTCGTGGTTCTGAGTTACCAGCTGGGCTTAAACCACAACACTAAGTAAGCACCATACCAAATAACCTTTAAACATGGACATTTTTATGCACAATAAAAGATTTTCATCATCAGGATGATGACACTTGTCAATTATGCATCTTTCTGCTTCATTCCTGCTGGATTTTGTTTTAATACAGAAATGAGCTATAATCAATAACTTGTCAAATTATTCATTCCTAATGGACTAGCCAAAGGGGTTTGACATTATTCTCTGAATAAATTATCTGAAATACATATTTCCATTCTTTGACCAGCTCTCTAGATTATTAAATAATGTTCTGTGAATAATTTATTCAAGATTTTTCTGTCAATCTTTGAATAATTTACTCAGGAATACCTTATTTTCATTATCCAGCCAGCTATATTTCCAACATCTGTGGCAATGTCTTTGTTCCGTGAAAGCACATACATCTCTGGAAGGAGAAATAAACTTTTAACTGGCATAACTTCACTTCCTCATAATAAGCATTCAGTACCTTATTTTATATACCCAAGTGCATAATTAAATTAATCCATTTTCACTTCTTTCTCTCTTAATTTAACAAGTAGTTTCCTACAACAGTCTTTAACTCAATGACCCCTTCTATTTTTATTGAAAATCTTGCACTGTTGCTATCTGGGTTCTGCTGGTGTTTTTCAAGTCTTCCGCAATATTCAGAGAACTTCAGTTACTTTAATTTCTGTGGTGAAGGTATATAATGAGGAAAAGATTTAACCTGCTTGCCTGTTTCTGTTAACCCAGAACATGACTAGCTACATAATTTTGAACATAATTATCTACATAAATACATACTGGATAAATAGGCCTGTGACATATGCACAAGGGAGAAGGAATGAACCTTTAAAAATGCAGTCCCAACAGAGGAAGAGAAATGCAAGGGAATACTGAAGAGGCAGGCAAACAAAAGTTGTGCTGTGGAATATCTGTATCCATTCACCTGACAGTTTTTTATTCAAGTGTCTGAAAAATGTTCCCAGCAGTTGGGCTGCAACAATGATGAAGGGAAATGATCTGAAGATGAAAAACCCTGCCCCCTCTTAAAGCATCCATCCTGCAGTTCCTGTTCTGAATGTGGGAGGAGGAGGTGAAATTGGGGAGCTTGTGGTTATACCTACCTCTTCCTCTGCCTTCTCGAGTCTGAGCAGGAAGTGAAGAGATGCTTTGGTCACTGTGCAGCTTAAACAGCATTTTGCTACCTACACATTTGGGCTGGAAAATAGAATCATAGAATAGTTAGGGTTGGAAGGGACCTTAAGATCATCAAGTTCCAACCCCCCTGCCATAAGCAGGGACACCTCACACTAAACAGTGACACCCAATGCTTCATCCAATCTGGCCTTGAACACTGCCAGGGATGGAGCACTCACAACCTCCCTGGCCAACCCATTCCAGCATCTCACCACCCTGAATATATGATGCATGGCTCTTCAAAATTCCTAGCAAACTGGAGGGCAGGAGTGGTATCTGAAACCAAAATTCATATGCTGTTTTAGTTCCAATTTAGCAAATACTGGGAAAATAATGAGGTCCAGAGGCCAGAGCCATCACAGTACACCACCTTGTACAAACTGTGATATCCTGGACATAAATGAGATGAGCAGTATGTCTTGTAGCAAAGCTCTAATATTAGAGTTTGAAACCATATCTACTAATCAATGCATATATGAGGAGGCACGAAATGGATTAATAGAGTAATAGAATCATAGAATGGTTTGGGTTGGAAGGGACCTTAAGCACCATCTAGTTCCATTCCCCCTGCTGCAGGCAGGGACACCTTCCACTATACCTGGCCTTGAACACTGCCAGAGTTGGGGCAGGAGAGCTTCTCTAGGCAACCTGTGCCACTGTCTCACCACCCTTATACTGAATTTAAGCCTGTCCTAGTTCCACCTCATTCGCACATTTAGGAAGGTAGGTCTCAAGGATTTATCATGCTAACTGCTACAGGTAATTCTTGGAATTATCTAACCTTATTGATGCTTTCACTTCTGACAGCAAAGATCCTTGATTTTCAGACATGCTCAGAAGCAGCCTGGTTTGAACAGGTCTGTACCTATAAACAGAATTTAGAAGAGATTTAGGAGTTTTCAGGGACACATTTACAAATGAACAGTACTGTATGCCACCGTGTTACCAGAATGATAATGCTCCCTTCATGTATCTCAGATTAAAGAGCTAAGGACTGACCAAAGAACTGTGACTCACTCCTGGATAGTTAGGAGTTTAAAGTGGGCCAACAACTAAGGGTGACTGGAGCCAAATCTGGAGATACTGCTGTTCATTTGAGCTTGAGGTCTGTACTTTCTTTTAACAAGGAAGGAAGATGCTGTCACTACTACTTGGTTGAAAGATATACTAAAAAAAAGGGCTGGGGATCTGCTGTTAAGGAGGTTGGGCTAACCGTATCATATAAAATCACCAAATCAAGTAGGCTGGAAAAGGCCTTTAAGATCATCAAGTTCAACCATTACCCCAGGACTGCCAAGTCCACCTCTAAACCACATAACTGATGGCATCCTCTAGACATTTTTTGAACACTTCCAGGGACGGTGATTCCATCACTTCCCTGGGAAGCCTGTTCCAATACTTGGTCACCCTCTTGGTGAAGAAATTTTTCCTAATATCCAGTGTAAGCCTGGCCTGGCACAGCTTGAGGCCACTACCTCTTTTCCTATTGCTTGCTACTTGGGAGAAGAGACTGACATCCACCTCACTACAACTTCTGAGAAGCTAATTCTATCCAGAGAAAGAAGCAGCAGAGGTGTATCTGAAAGAAATGAGGGCAACTGTCAAGGTCATTTTTATTTTAATCCATTGTCAGGCTAATAAAAACCATTTAAAAATTCAGGAATTGAGAACTGATGCAGAACAGGCTAAAACTTCAACAGCATATCAGGGAGGATAGCCGTAGACTCAGGAAACAGGCAGGAACAGGTGAGAGCCCTGGTATATGCTATGGAAAACAAGGACAGGTATACAGGACAGAGAGCAGCAAAGGATCTCCTTATGGCCTATGCTGCAGCTACCCAGAGAAAAATGAAGCAAAGCCAAAAGCCCTGTTGTGATTTCACCATGAATCTCAGAATCTGCTCATCATTAATCTGTGTGTAGTAACCAAGAAGGAACATGTATAATCATTTATATTGTCTGTTCCCATATTATGTATCTAAACCTGTAATTTTTTTTTGCCTGTGTTCTGTTTGGGTTTTTTTTTACCCTTTCTTTAATTACGTCCTAACTTTTCTCATATGAAAATACTTAGCTCTCATTTGGGACTTGTTTTAATTCTTAATACCCTAAAGGTCACAAAGGGCCATTTATTCAATTATTCATGCAACCATTGCATAGAGAAGCTGCATACTTCAGTTTAGTGCCAACTGTTCACAAGTTAACAATTAAGAACTGCTATAAAGTCCAGTGAACTCAGGACCTCCTACTTCGACAAGGGTATCTATAGCACCAGTTACGGGAAAGGAGTAATGGAATTTTACCTACTTGGAAGTACTGTTCCACAGCAAAGTAACCCCCCTCCCGCCCAGGAACTGAATAACAGTAACAAAAAGAAAATTAACATTTTCTTCCTTACTATTATTGTTTTGCTTTTAGCTACTCTGACTTTGTTTATCTGCCTTATAAGGCAAACTATAAAAGCTAATCTTAAGACTGGATTTTACAATGTTTACTGAGCTGCTTTTTAAGAATATTCTGAGCTTGTAAAAGTATAATTATCGTATCCTAATAATTATAACAGACGACATTTCTCTTCCTCTTCCTGGTATTTGATCTAAACTGCAAATTTCTGATCTTCTTGTCAAAGACAGAGCTGTTTTCTTGGGAATATTTTGAACTTTGATGAAAGTTTTATGACACTTCCAACAAAACATGCTGCTCGTTAAAGTTTGATACAGAGAGAGTTCTGTCTGCATTGTTTTGGAATTGTAAATATTACATAATTGTCATCAACGAGTACTTGATGTAATACCTGTTCCCAGAAGCTCATATCTGCAGACAGGAGTTTGGTGTCTCAGACAAGTGCATGCTTTAGTTGTCCCAGAGTACCAAGACATGTTTCTTTTCGTTCTGTCATGGTCACAAAACTCAAACAATGATGAAACTGATGATTTATTTTGCAAGGCATGTGCAGAGGAAACAGATTTTGTAGTCTCTAAATATGGTATTCGCTCTTTTTCTTTGTCCCATATGGTACCAGGAGATTAGGAGATTAGTGTTCCATTAGTTTCTTTCATATAGGTTTTATGAGTCAAAACTTATCCATCTGTCTTTGTGTAGTAATGGGTAGCTATGGTTCCACAGCTGTATGAACATTAACTGCACCACTGTTTTATCACAGGACGTCTAGCTCAGACAACTACAGCTGACACAACTGCTAATGCCCTTTAATATTTAAGCCTCAGGGACTCTTTCCAAAATGAACAAACAAGATGACTATAAACGTGTGTATAGGTATTTTTAAGATTATTTGAGAAACTTACTTGACACATTTTAGTTTCAAATCACTTAGTATTTCTTGTAGCTTCTCTGATAATTGTGGAGAGAAAAGGCCCCATTTAATAAAATACTGTTCCCTTTCAGAAGCACTTTGGTAATTTGACTCCCAGACAGCATGAGGTTTTATCTTGTCATTATGAAGACTTTATGAAGATATAAAGATGTTACTCAGACAAAATGTTTTTTTAAAGAGACAGTCTAATTAAAAATTAGAACATTATTATTTAATATTATCTTATTAAAACAGATTGCCATTTTAGTTCCCTTCCAGCTGAATGAGGAATACCTGACTGTCTCCCTTCTGGCTCCATGGGATGTGCATGCACTCAAAGGAAGCAGAGCATTGCTCTCAAAGGCTATGTACTCCATGTAAAGCTGGAAGTAGAGACCCATGTATGTTAAACAGAAGCTAGAATGTTTTACCTCAGAGGGGACATATAATTTGCATTTTGGCAAGTTGTATTTTTCCTGATTTGCCTCCTGAACTTGTGTGTTTTGTCTTTATTGACAATGCAGGGAACCTAGGGAAATTGTGTCTGAATTTAGACAAGTGTCTAGAGGTAGGAAATGTGAATAGCTCTTTTAGTCATGAAAGCAGAACATAGATATTTGTTTAAATTGTAGGGCTGGCAGAGCTACAAAACAATGATAATCACAATATAATTAAAATCCATATCATGAGAATGTGACGTATACAAAAGTGTTAGAATAATAAGCTTCAGAAAAACAGATTTAATAAAATGAGGGAGCTCATAAAGAATGCCCTACGAAGAATTAAACTCCTTGGATATGGCATTTATTCTACTTAAGGAAGCAGTAATAGTGTCTCGGGAGGTATATTGCTAAACAAAATGAGAAATAGGAAGAAATTTACATAGTTAAATAACAAATTTCAAATGACTGCACCAGGAAGACGTCCTTCAAAAATCTGAAGGAGAAATACTCTCAAACAAGCCAATCAAACAGAAGATGCTGCCTATTAAAAAATTGTAGGTACCCTTGTAACAATTAACTTCAGGTGAGAATGACAGGAAAATCAGAGTTGGGTTAGTGTTCAAGGAGAAGAATTTTGATTTACCATAGACTGCAAGGCATGAAGGGTTGAACAGTGAAGGCATCTAGGTTAACCAAGCCCAGGGAAGGCAACTGTAATTAAGAACTCATTCAGCAACTAGGGAGGCCTACACAATGGAAAACAGAGCCAGGTACATAAGATGGGAAGATATCAGAACAACTTCTGGATTTCCAAACTGACACAGCTCAGACAGCTTGCTGCTGTTGTAGCAATCTCAGAAAAATAATCCTTTGCTGAATGTAGCTTCAGGCAAAACGCAAACAAGATATTACAATGTGGAAAGGCAATATGGAAGGAAATCCTAAGGGGAAAATATTGTAATGTTCGTCTGTAAATGAGCAGTGAAGGTTTATTTGAGTTATTGTGCTCATGTCTCTAAATACTGAAAATGATGTGACACACTGAAACATTCTCTTCTATGAAAAGAGTTTGAAAACACTGAGAGTATTGTTCTAGAGAAGAAGTAAACAGCTCAGTTAGCGGAACCATGGCTTAGAATTCTTTTGCTTTTTAAAGTATTTAAGTGTTGAATTAGGATAAAAACATTTGTAGCACAATTTTTCTGCAGTAAATACTGTATAACTCATTTTAGAAACAGAAGTGTGTTTCCAAAATGACCAATGCTCCCAAGAGTTAGTAGCTTTCCTTGTGATGGTCTGTAACTGTAAGGAAACTCTTCCCTGTTATTTTCCTTTAATTGGGTGTACCAGCAGCATTCACTTCCTAAGAAAAGGGCTGAGACCTATAAGCACTGAAAAATTCCTGCAATTGCAACGCCATTGCCCTGGATAACTAGAACCATTCTGTGTTTAGTAAACCTGGGGTCCTAGGAATATGAGGCAGATGGTTTTTAACCTTTGGTTTTAGGACATAAAACTATTACTGAATGTCACACAGGAGTCTGCTTGAATTATGTTTATCTTCTGGATAGGTGACTTAGGCATTGCTATTGGTAATTATTAGGGATATTTAGATATCTATAACCAAAAGCTGATGGGTTGAGATGAGGACAAGGAGAGATCACTGGCCAAATACTGTCATGAGTGAACCAGACTTGACTTTGGGAAAAATTATTCCTGTGGGCTGCAGTTCTTCTAGCAGCTTCTCGCAGAAGCCACCCCTGTGCCATGCTCCTCCTCCAACAAACTTGCCATGTAAACCTAATGTAGCATAGACATACTCTTGCATAATCTTTCAGAATACAGATACAATTATATGACAAATGTAGTGGGCAAAAATAAGACAAAAATGTATTCCTGAGTTGTACTGATAAATTTAAATGTTTTATTTGCCATGTCCTTCATTTTGTTGTATTTTTCTCTAAAGTATACTAGGAACAATCTTGTATGTTTCCCGTACCCACAAGTCCCATCAATGGGATTTACGAATGATTAGCTAATTCAGGTACAGCCTTGCTGCAAGCACTATTCTGCTGAAGGCTTAAAAAGGCTTTTCCCCTCAGTCTGAAGGGCCTATTGAAGAAGCAAGAGGACCTACTTAACCCATCCAGTTCACTGCTGTAATTAAAAAACTATGATGTTACAGAAAGTGAAGTGCTATGAACTGTTTGCTTGCCAAATGAAGTGAAAATAAACACTATCCGTCTACTTTATTTCAAAAGCTTGACCCAACCTATTTAGTCTCTGTGGCCGTTTCTGAACCCCTAGTGATCTTAGTTTAGATACACATAAAAAACTTTAGATATACAAAGAACTCAGTTCTCTGGGGTGTAAAGGAAGAAACAAAGTATGGATAGGTACTCAACCTGTGCTTGAGAGCATGGCATCCAGTATAGCCAATATATTTTCCTTCCTATTATCTAATACTTGATATCTAGTGATACCCATTTGTAGTCCATATGAACATCTCTGGATCACATGCAATTATATGTATATAGCATATTTGTAAGAAATTTTATGTTTTGCTTCAACAAAGAAACAAAATTTTATTTTTTAAAAGATGCATTATAAAGTTAAAGATTGAAAAGTGTCTCAGGATTGGAAGCAGGGCCACAGAGTCAACTTACTGGAGTCTGAAAGAAAACCATGACTGCAGCATATTTATGCCACGTAGTCGAATTTCACGTCAGTAGTTTTTCAAGTGGGCATGTTTACAAGACTGTGCTGTGCAGAGGTAGTCCTAGAGGCAGTGGAAATGCTGTCATTGTTTTAACTACCTTTGTAAAATCAGGCATGATGCTATGATCTCATGGGTAGCAAGCATTTGTCCAAAGGTAGCTTGGTGTAAAATAGATGCTGTGTCTCAGCCTTGTCCTCCAGCTCCTGAAGCAGGTGTGCCCTAGGAGCACATACCTCACTGCACCCTCAAAAGGTCTGTGCAAGTATTCTTGGATACTCAGTGGTGCACCAACAGTATCACAGTAAAGTGCTGCAAGATGGCTTGTGAACACCTTGTGAAAGGCAAAACTGTGTGAAACTCTACTTACAATCACAGACAGGTGGATATATTTATTATACTTTCAGTATGATAAAGCTTGAACAATTTTTAACGCAATTTAAAACAAAGAAAACTCATGAATGTTTACTTGTGTGATCAAGGGACTGAGTTCCACAAAATTCAGCTTGCAATTTCACTATTAACAATTACTTTCAGTGAATTGCTGAAGGAAACTTAGATCAGGATTTGATCTAAAACAAATATGTCTTCTAATTCTTGGGAAGGTCACAAAGGCTAAATCACTTCCCCCCTCTCCCCAACAATGTGATTAGTGTAAATGAGTTCACACCACAAGGGCACGCAAATTGCTCAGTTCTGTGCTGAAAGTCTAGAAGTGCCAGATTCCTCCTATACTACAAATGCAAAGACCATGCTGAGGGATCTGTCATGCAGAATGTGACTAAAGTAAACAAGTTTTTGTTTGTGCCTCTTGAAATTAGTTTATCTTTTAATATCAGGGCTTCTTGTCACTGCTCTCTGGTGTGTACTTAATGTACTGAAAAGATCTTTAATGATGGCCGGTTTAAAGTTAGTTGGCTTTTGACAGATTTATAAATGTTAGAATTGCAGTCATAATTAATAGTAATTACAAATACTTCCAGTTAACTGTGAGTGTGCATATAGTATAGGAGCCTGATTCTAGAAGTAGATCAGACTGGTTAGCACATTATGCTCATCTGTTTGTAGTGGAATAACCAAAACTCTGGCAATGCTGGAGAGTGCCACAGCTCCCATTTGAAACATATGCCTAATTTCCCTTTCAGACAGAGCCAGAAAACAAAGGTTACGGAATGATATATACTTCAGACCTGTTCGATTACAAAGTCAGAGTATGATTGGAAGATGGAACCAGACTCTTGAAGGTAGTAAAGAATTGTCCAATAACATAATTTTGGTCTCTGTGGACCATTTAGCTCTCTGCCTGTGTAAATTATTTTGTGGGGATTACTGCTAATGTCAGTGGGCATCTAAGCTTTTTATAAAAGATAATGGCTTTGCATGCAAAACCAGCACCTCTGGCTGAGAAACTCATGGACCACTGAATGGTGGTAGTTAATGCCATCACAGTGTTGTCTGGTTCTACATGGGGTGGGGGAGGGGGAAGCTCTTCCCTGGCAATTCCCACTTTTCCGCTGTTGGGAAGGTGACCACTGAGCTGGAAGTTCATTTAGAGAGGCCCAGGAGAGTTGTTCATATATCATGAGTTAACAGCAAAAATGATGTGATAATACCATGATACCCAGGATTAAAAATTTTCAGATGCACTTTTTTGCTTTTGGTATTCTGAGTGTCCTCATGGAATTAGCTGCTGAAGTCTTGCAAGAATTGTGGTCAAAAAATATCTGTGCAGTTATTTCTGTGATGGCTGACTGAAAAAAACCTGAATTAGAATTGTTATAGGAAAGATACAGCTTCTTTTCTTCTTCTTTGTAATGGTACTACAAGAAAAGGCCTTTGTTTCAGAAAATAGAATGGTTCACAGTTTCCAAGTTTCTGGTATCCTGCTTATTAACCTTCCCTTAGACTTCATGGGAACATCAGTCTCAACCACATTATTTGTGTTAATCCTTCTTCCTGCTTTTAAAATCATGATTATCTAATGAGGGCACAAGAGTACACCAGCAGCTGCGTACTCTGCAGTTGTCATTTTGAAATCTGACCACTAAATATTCCAGCAGTCGTTGCCCTGTTCATCAAAAAGATTCTTGAGAGAGTTCAAATAAAATACCTTGCTGGAAACCACAGTCCATTGTCAGAAGAAAAAGAGTGATCAATGAATTATGGTCTGTGAGTTGCTCACTTATCTCTAAGATTCATATATTTTGTAATGGTGTGGTCCAGACTTTGCTAAAATAAATCTGTGGTTCTTTGAGTGCTTTCTGGCATGTTGTATATGTACATATAAATCCCTTATGTCTCAGAGATTAGGATGATAAACAGAATATAATCTGGCTTCACATGTGCAAGGAGTAAATATCTTTCGTCTCATGGAAGAATTTTGTCATTTTATGCTTGACCATGTCACAACAATTTAAGAACAGTACAAATGCCCTCAGTATGAAAGTGCTGTCTGTATTCTAAGAAGAATATTATTTTACTGCTTTTTCAATTATTTTTATAGCCTTAATCATTTATATTCTTCAGTAAATTTGCATCTAGTCAAATTTGGATTTAAGTGTCAGTTTGCATCTGCAACACATACTATGGATCTTATTGGCTGCATAACACAGTGAGTTTCAATGAGTGAAGGTAATAAATCAGAAAACTTACATTTTTGCAAACTCTGTTCTTGTCCTTATGTATTATTCTGATTACAGTTGAGCAACTTCTGTCTATTTCTGTAAATCCTGTTGTCTAGAATATCACTTAACTGACAATGCATTTGATGAGAAAGACACATTCCCTTAGCTGTGAAAGGAAATGCGTCTCATAGAGTAGTGGTGTGGCAGGGAGAAAGGTTTGAGTTTCTTGCTCTGCAAATAGGGAAAAAGTCACAGGGGAAAAACACAGCCCGGGGGGTAAAAACTTTGGATATACCATGATCAGGAAGGCCTGATACTTCAGAGAAAGACCCTGTTGCTGCCATTTCTCTGAGAACAGAATGTAGTTTAAAGCTGTGCTGCTGTGGCATCAGGCATATATAATGTGGAAGGCAGAGATGAAACTTCTTGTTGTCTGAAAAGGTACATTATATATTATTTGGCTTAATTGCAGTAAAAGTAAATGAGATTTCTATTTTGAGTTATTATCTTGCATTACACTATTTGTATCTGAGAGTGATTTATAGATCTAAATGAGTCAGGCTCGTTTCTCATCAGGCTGAGAAAGATCATTACTGAACTGTGTCTGTAGGCACATTTTTGTGAGCCAAGGAAACTATGGCTTGTTCCTTGGTGAATGCTCCAGTTAAAAGCTGAAACAAAATCATGAAATCTGAAACCTGATGTTACTGGAAAGACCAGTAGCCCCTGAAGAAGGATTTAGGAGAACGGGAATTTTAGAGGCTTGTTTGACAGCAGTTACCACTACTTCCTCACTTGAAACCAAGTAGCCATATCGCTCTCAACTGGAATGGAATCAAGTGATCTGTCTCCACTGAAATTGTTTCTTAAAAACTTACACTTCTTTTCCTTGAAGGTAAGCCCTTCTGGGTGTGAAGTTACTGTTGGTTACAGCCCTACCTCGCTCTGTAGCTGAGATGGGAAACAGTTAGAGAGTGAGTGAATGTTTCTCAGATAACCATCTCTCTCACAACTCCAGCATAAGAAATGGTCACAGAGGCAGGTGATACCAGCTTAATCTCTACATGAGATTGAATGGTGTTATTGAATCTGATACCTGAGAACTGCTTAATGACACATATGGAGTTCCAGAAATGGGAGGTCTTTTAATTCTTTATAATGATGTTATCTTTGCTTAACTGGATATTGAAAATACTCAATGTATGTTTTTGTTGAGAGCTCTAACTTCTTCTGCCTTTGTCTAACAATAAACTACAACCCTGGAGCCTTGCCTTAATCTGAGAAAGTTTTGAAGCATGCCAGAATTAAAGGGAATACAACTGAAAATTAGCTGAACCATGGGAGTGTTGAGTAACCTTCTGTCATGATCTAATAGACGAGGGATGATTGCTGATAGACAAAGCACTGCGATGAAGTCATTGTCCCAGAATTTGGGATACTGCCTTTAACGGGAATTTGATTAGATGTTTATAAAAATAAATATATTGCAGGCATACCTGGAGCATGGGCTTTACTCCCAACTTAGATAAAAGGCAGTCACTGTCAGCAGAGCACGTAAGATTTGAAACAGCTATTCCATAAATATTAATCCTTGAGCTGGAAGGAATGTGTGCGCTTGCAGCCCAGAAAGCAACCGTATCCTGGGCTGCATCAAAAAGAAGCGTGACCAGCAGGTCTAGGGAGGTGATCCTGCCCCTCTGCTCTCGTGAGACCTCACCTGGAGCACTGTGTGCAGTTCTGGTGTCCTCAACATAAAAAGGACATGGAGCTGTTGGAACAAGTCCAGAGGAGGGCCACGAAGATGATCAGGGGACTGGAGCATCTCCCATACGAAGACAGGCTGAGAGAGTTGGGACTGTTTAGCCTGGAGAAGAGAAGGCTGCGTGGAGACCTCATAGCAGCCTTCCAGTATCTGAAGGGGGCCTATAGGGATGCTGGGGAGGGACTCTTCATTAGGGACTGCAGTGACAGGACAAGGGATAACGGGTTCAAACTTAAACAGGAGAGGTTTAGATTGGATATAAGGAAGAAATTCTTTCCTGTGAGGGTGGTGAGGCACTGGAATGGGTTGCCCAAGGGAGCTGTGAGTGCTCCATTCCTGGCAGTGTTCAAGGCCAGGTTGGACAAAGTGTTGGGTGACATGGTTTAGTGTGGGGTGTCCCTGCTTATGGCAGGGGGGTTGGAACTGGATGATCTTAAGATCCTTTCCAACCCTAACTATTCTATGAGTCTATGAATATCTTTAAAAGGGAGAGGGTTATTCTGTCTCTGAAACTGTTTAAGCACCACACAGCAATTCAGCTTTCCTTNTGGAACTGGATTAAGATCCTTTCCAACCCTAACTATTCTATGAGTCTATGAATATCTTTAAAAGGGAGAGGGTTATTCTGTCTCTGAAACTGTTTAAGCACCACACAGCAATTCAGCTTTCCTTTTCATGCCATTTCCTGAGCCTATAAACTCCTGTAATTCATAAAATAAAATGTCAGGAGTCCCTTTTAAGTTTTTTGCCATTAAGTTTGTTTATACAATGAATTTCAGATGCTGACTGTTCTTTGAAAATTATTAAAACCAGTTCTGTTAAGTGTAACTTGTCAGTGAGGGAGGGAGGGATTGCTTGCAATTCCCTAGTGATGCTTGTGATCATATCTGCTTCATACCAGTCCAGAAATGGTCATGAAGTCAGAAAGTCTTGCATCCTTTTTTGTAAGCCTAGCAATTAGATACAGCTTTGCTATTCTGAGATCTTGGCAAAGTATTTGTGAAAGGCAAACTCCGATGCTTCTTAGTCGTTGATAATTACTACGTTATGACTCTACAGGATTCTAACGTATTTCTTAAAATAATAAACAAGTACAAGATGGAAATCTTTCTCAGAATGCTGTCAGACTTGGGACCATCAGACACATAAAATTGTCATTTTAGGATTTGTCCCAGTATACTGACCAATTTGGTGGCTTTCCATGATGGGGCTACTGATGGACGGGGGTAGAGCAGTTAACGTCATCTACCTGGACTTGTGCAAAGCATTCAACACTGTCCCACACGACATCCTTGTCTCTA
>NDXB01022525.1:4772-22806 GCA_002631895.1 Agapornis roseicollis
AAATATTAAGAAAAAAAAAAAAAAAAAAAGGACGGGAAAGCCAGCAAACAAAAATGCTGAGTGCTTCACATGCAAAGTACTAAGAGAAACTTTGATTTAGTGGCATCTTTTTGTACCTTTCCTTTTGGTGATAGAGATCTTTTGGCTGGAGCAAGACTGCAGCCAGGAAAGAAAGAAATGCCTGACTGGTCCTGTCCATAGCACTAGTGGTTTTATAACCTCTTCTATAGTCACATTCAGCACATTTTGTCCAGGCCACAGGCTGGAAACCCAGCTCAGCCTGGCAGCAGGGCTGTACCATACCTTCACCAGTTCCTTCCGTTGGAGGGAGGACCAGAAGATACAACCAGGCCAGATTTGAACCAAGTTGAAATGATTTCCATCTGAGTTTTTTTCAGCTGTTTCACTGATGTTTGTAATTATTGCTTTTAACTCTCAAGACCTTGTTCCCAAATCCATTACCTAATAAATGTAGGTTGTTTTTCCCTGCAAGAGCATTCTTTCTGCACATCTAGATTTTTCTAATTGATCTGAACAAAATGCATTTTGTGTACCTATGGACTCCTCATTTGAAAGTCCTTCTGCATCTCTTCACAGCTCTTGTCTCTGCACCGTCTGTTTCTAATCATCAGAGGCTGTTATCACACCATTCACTCTTTCTTCATTTTATTTATGGCTATCTTAAACTCCTCATGCCTTGGCACAGTCTCTGTGGGATCTCAAGGGAGATTTTTTTTTTTCCACCTGATTTTGCTTTTGTTTTTTTCTCCATACACACTCGGTCTTGGCTTTAGGCAATTTTTTTATCTAGGCAGAGGCCTTTCTTCTCATGCTGTGGCTACTTAATTTCCACAGGATGTTTTGGTGAATGCCTCATTGAGCACCCTGTGGAGATTCAGGCATATTATACCAGGTCACTCACCCTTACCCACACATTCATTGACTCTTGAAGAATCCCAGGGTGTACCTTTATAAAAAGAGGTTTATTTCATAACTTGCATGTCATGGGTGCCTGTGAGCCCTTTCATTCTGTTCTTACCACTCTTGTTATTAATTGAACTCAGCACACACTCGGCTCACATGTCTGCAGCCTTGCTGATCTCTGATAAAGACTTTTCTCAGAAGGGAATTGCAACAATCAGTTGCCAAAGCTCTGGTGCTCTGGTGGGTTTAAAACAGTTTAACCCAGTCATCAGATTCTATGCAGACACAGCACAAGGAGTGATTTCAGTGATGTATGTATTTATAACAGCCCCTAGGTGAAAACAGAATACTCCTTCATTTTTCCATCAAACTTCTAGTTAGGTTTATGCTCCAATATTAATGTTTTACTACAGCACTGATTTGTAATTTCATTGAACTGGCTGCCTTTAACTGCTAGCATTTGCATGAATTCCCTGCATCAATATCCATATTTTTATATATATCATAAAGTAAACCACTGAAGGATCATCATAACTTTATTTACTGTGGCCATTCTGTAATATTTAGATCTGCTAAAATTGCTAGGGCATTTTAATTGTCTTATCATCATCCAGCCAAAGCACCAGATACCCTTTCTGAAGATCATGTGCAGAGATGAATTTGGAGAATATAACTTGAATATTTACTGAGTATTGAATCTCTTACAGGATGGTTTTAACTGTTAATAATTTGCTTTAAAACAAAAAACAAGCCACAAAGTAACAACTGATGTCCTCTATAAATGAAAGCTTGTGACTATTTATGGCTTTACTTTGGTCTTTTTATACCCCCTTTCAATGGGAAGCTGTATATTCTTTACTTGAGTTTGCCTGTAAATTTTGCAGTGAAACACAGTGGTTGTGGCTCTGTTATTGTCCAAATGCCACTAAAACCATAGGGGAACTCAGTTATAGAGCACAGATCCTTCAGATCCTTCCTTCCTTCCTTCCTGGTTGGGATTTTTGTATAGGTGGCTATATTAAATACACAGAGAAAGAATCTGGAAATTTTTAGAATAAATTATACTACCATTGTATGTCTGTTCTTCACAGTTATTCTGAAGCAGTAGTCTTGTTAATTTAAATATATACCAAACCAGATAATGGTAACTGATTAACCCTACCCTAAATAATGCCAATAAACTTACATCGTTAGTAAATAAAGTTATCTCATCCTAAATAAAAAGGCCAAGAATTTGCAGCTTATCAATTAAGGGAGTAATAGCCATCCATAGCAGTAAAGAAAATAAAACATTTTAAATGGAAGGAGACATTAAAGTCATTTCTGCCTCATTTGCTGTGTTCGACAAAGATTGCATGCAGAAGAGAAGGAGCAGGATAAAAATCAGTAAAACATTCTCAAAAGCAGTGTAAAATTGTACAGAACAGGAGCAAAATGGGGAAAAAATATTGAAGCTCCTCTGTAATTTTTTTATTTAAAAAAGGCAAAGCAAAACTAAACTGTGTTTTCTTACAAGCCCAGCCTTTTGCCTGCAGGGAATGACTTGAACTTTCAGATTTCTGCCACCACACCAGTGTTCTGGGCACTTTCTGCAGGTGGCCACAAGGGCTCCCCAGGCTGGTGGCTGCAGGACCCGCTCTGGGAAATGTTTCAGTATCTTAAGGCAGAGCTGGAGCATGCAAAATCCATGTTCCCCTGCCGGTGGTAGGGCTGAATGCATCCCTTTTGGGACCCAGCATCCAAAACGAAGAGTAGAGAAACCAAGTACCATTATGTTGTGCAGTGGGTCCAGGAGTAGACTCCAAAGGTGCTGCTCATCCCTCTAGAGTGGCCAGCACCCTCTCCTTGAAGGAAGATTCTGGCAGGGAGGGATGCAAACCCAAATAACACTGCTTTTCAAGACCTCCTGCTAGCCAGCCTTTGTAGATACTGGAGCCCAACAGGGTGGTTGTGTGACCCAGTGCCAGAGCCGTTGGCACTGACAAATAATTCTGCAGGAGGCATCGATCCCATGGCAGCTCAGGAAAGCATCTTCCGCAGGCTGATGGTGACACAAAGTGCACCATTTCCATCTAAATGAAAATATTCTCACAGCATTTATAGTGATCCTTGCATGCCACTTTGCAAACTAAATATAAATCAGCGAATCACACTGCAAAGCTGGAGAAAAAGCTGTGTACCTTGAGCAAAAGCGTCCACCTCTCTTTGGGAAAATATTAAACCTCTTTGGGGGCTTCTCCCAAACCATTCAGACTAACTGTTGCCGGAGCAGAAAGATGGGTTATGCAGCTGCGTAACCTGGGTTGTGTCCCTTGGCAGCCTGAAGTGCCCCTCACCATCACACCCGGCCTTGGGCAGATGCTGCCTTCCCATGGCTGGCTGGCATCCAGATATTTCTGCCTCCCAGCCCAGAACCCCTCTGAGTTGGACTCTACAGGGAAGAGACTTTTCAAAAGTTAATTGGCTGCACATTGCCGTTGTTCTTTGGTAACCTGCTATCCCTGAGCACAGCGGTGCAGAAGAGAGGGTAACTGCTCTGGCATGCTGCTCTGCATTCGCAGCTTTTATTGAAAGCTTCTTATGAGAAAACATTAAGGCAAGTTTTCTTTTGTATCCTCCTCCCACTGTGTGAATCTGGGATTTGTGAAATAGCCATAAGGTCATTATCAACGACTTCATAACATGTCTGAAAGAAAGGGAAAGAAAAAGATTAAGGAATTACACATCTATGGTGTTTTCTTAATTTGTCCACTATTCAAGAGGGAAATAGAAAAAATGTAAGATCAGCAAGCAGTATTTTACCATGCAAAAACCTTCCCTGACTTACACAAAGAAGATGAATTTGAATGCTGAAGTTAAGCCTGGATTTACAGTACAAATGACAGCAGAGCTAGCAATCATCATCTGCATGAAGAGAGGATCGGTTTGTTCATCTAGCTCACGCATGGTCAGTTGGGGATGGTTGTTCTAGCCTATTTATGCAAAGGCAAAAATCCAAGGGAAGCTGTATCAGTGTAATTGATTTCATTATAAAACTAATTCCTAACTAGCACAGCTGTTGCAAACGTTTGTGTGTTATGCTCAAATAACAGAGTGCGGTTGTCATCTGGTATGTGTGATGTTCTGCAGCATAACCACACACATTGTACAGGAACACCATACAGTCCTGTAAATGTTGAAAGAGGCTCTATGAATTGTAAACATTAAACTGGCTTTATGAAATGGGTTTGGGCAACAGAGTGCTGTAGTGATGTGGACAACCTCTCTTTCATTGCTACAGTCATCTTATCAAAATCTCAACTGCTAGATGTTGAGCCCAAGGTCAAATGTTCTTCCTGTTGCTGTTATTCATACCAGGAAAGGGTGATGGGAAATGTCTGTTCCACACTACAACTCCACAGAAAAAGGAAGAATATAGATGGGCAGCACAATGTTATTGACTACGGCATAACAAGGAGCCCCTAGCTGGGGCTGGTCAGTGTCTGAAAATACCAACTTGTAGCTGCTGGAGAAGTGCAATCCAGTCTTTGATCAGTGTCTTCCATGTATCATTTTAATTTCTGATTTAGAACCTTATCACCTTCATTTTTCTTCCTCAAGTATCTTTACCAAACACTAGACTGAATGCTATCATACAGAGCCAATCTCAGTCAAAAGCACTGACAGAGATCCAGAATATGTCCATGAATTTAGGAGCTTGATTTTTGCTCTCAGGACATTTATGATATCCAGGGCTCAGAAATATTCTTGTGTATGTGTGTGTACATACATATATATATATGTCAGAAATATTCTTCTGTATATGTATAGAATATATGTTTTTTTTATATATATATATATAAATTTTCATGTAACTAGGAGCGGTTACCTGAAGTTGTCATATACTCTATGAGTGCCTTAGGTGTATTTAGAATATATCTGTTTCTAACAATCATAAATGAAACTACAACAGAAACTTCAAGGTCATATACTACTCTCATGACAAATTAGCAAGAAGAAAATCTGTTCTGCTTCTGTGACTGTGTTACAAAATGAAGACATGTGGATTGAGGGTGCAGACCAAACAAGCATCAGCTTTCAGGTTTGAAGCTTACCACTGCTAATTAGAAAGAAGCCCATAAGGAAGTGGAGGCCAAAGTAGCCCTAGAAGTACAGGGCTTGGTGACAGCGAGATATCCCCAAGTGACAGCCTTCCATCCTGTGCAGGACAGTCTGCACAATTTCATAGAAAGAACCCCTAATGAAGCAAGGCTTCAAGAAGCCAGCCCTCTGACCATGACAATCTCTCTGATGCTTAGAAAAGAGCTTGGAAGAGCTGTAGGGGATGTTCCCAGATGCAAGAGCTCCAGAGTTTCATGCTGCTTTCTTCCCTTTGCAGCCACACTCAGGAAAGCTGTCTCACCAGCCTGGCCAAAGTAAAAGCTTGAGGCATGTCATGTTACACAGTTTTGTGTTTGGGTTTTTTATTTTTTCCTTTTTGTCTTTTAGTTTTGTTTCCTTAGTATATAGGATATTACATGTATTATAGAAACATCTTTCTTTGCCTATTTTACAAAAGGTGGGGGAGAAAAGTTGAAGGGTAGAGTATCTGCAGATGCTTGTCTCTTGCTTATTGTTTCAGGCATGAATGACCAAGTCATATTTGCCTTTTCTTATTCTGAAACATCTCAAATCCTGCAGCCAACAGGAAGAAATTCATTGGACAAACAGTGTTAAAGGATTGTTGCTGAAAACTAGAAATTAAATGGTACTGACCCAGCGCTGGTGTGTAGCATTGCAATGCCACCAGCACCAGCTGCAAGATCTTCATCATAGAATCAAGGAATGGTTTGGGCTGGAAGGGACCTTTTCCAAATGTCTAGTCTCCTACACTGGCTCTGTAGTTGCCCAGGAGTGAATGATATGGGCAGGAGACCCACATATGTGTAGGTCTCCACCAGGCCAGAAAACACCTCCCCATGTTGTAAAAGTTTTAAAAGATGAAGATGCACTTCCCTGCACTGGCATCTCTCCAGAATCTTGATCTCTCCTCTACAGTCTATAGTCTACATTTTTTCCCCTCTTGTTTTTAAATTGGTTGATTAGAAAAAGCCTCTTTTAGAGCAAATTAACAGTTATTCATTCTCCCTGAATACTCAGTTCCTCCGCCAAATCACCTGTTCTTAGTTTTCATTAATGTTTATATCTATTACATGAGGCACACACACAATGAACCCTCTTGCACTGCAATTTTATGAAGATGTGCAGCACACACAAGAAAAATACAGAACCTAAAGAACTTACAAACTAAGTGCAAAGCAACAACAAGCAGAGGGGACGAATATAAAGTAACAAGGAAATTCATCTGGAGTTCACATTCTAAAATCCAGTTTGCCTGGCTCTGTCTCTTGTCCACAAGTCCATGAAGATAAAAATTTAAGAAGGCTGGATAGAGTTATCAGCACAAGGCCACACATACAAGTGCAATCTGAAAGGAAGATAAAAAGCAGAGAAGAGAGATAAAACATTCATTGCACTGGAATTTGGCATGTGTGGTCAGAAAGAGTCACTTTCAATATCCATCTGCCCTGGTTCTGAGAGAGCATGGCCACCGGTTTAGGGGGGTCAGTGCTCATGGCAGTGTAGGCAGAAGCACTTTAGAGGGACTTCAGGGGAAGAAGCTTTTCTCCCTGAGCTGTGGCCCAGCAACTCCCCTAGTCCCTGCCATCCCCAGACAAGTGTGCAGGTTCCCCCCATCACATCCTGCACAAGTCAAATTCCTCCTGGGCAGGAGCTGCACAGCTCAGCTGGCCCAGCAGCAAAGCACAGAATAGTAGAATTGTAGAATCATTAGAATTGGAAAAGACTTTTAAGACCATCAAGTCCAACCATTAACCCAGCATTGCAAAGTCCATCTGCCACCATGTCCCTAAGCATCCCATCTACACATCTTTTGAACACCTCCAGGGATGGTGACTTGACCACTTCCCAGGGCAGCCTGTTCCAGTGCTCAACAACTCTTTCAGTGAAGAAATTTTTCCTAATATCCAATTTAAACCTCCCCTAGCACAGCTTGGGGCCATTACCTCTTGTCCTGTTGCTTGCTACTTGGTAGAAGAGACTGACCTCCATTTCACTACAACCTCCTTTCAGGTAGAGAGTGGTAAGGTCTTCCCTCAATCTCCTTCTCTCCAGGCTAAACACACCAATTCCTTCAGCTGCTCCTTATAAGACTTGTGCTCCAGACCCTTCATCAGCTTCTATGGGTCTGAAGCTGAAATCACTGAAAGGCAAGATTTGGCAAGAGAGTGAGGCCATTAGGGGTAAAGGTGTTCAGGGCAAACCATTCTGCTTACCAGCTCCACCCACAGAGTTCAACATGTAATACCAAACCAGAAATCTTCTCTTTTAATAGGTAACATGCAGCCATCCTCTGGAGCTGAGATGCTTGATCCCTAAAGCTCAGAGCTCCTTCTTCTTGTCAATTTTTACTGGAGTGTGTCTCCACACACCTTTTCTGTGCAAATTCACATAGTTAATGTTCAAAAATATGTCAAGATAATATTAATCTTTTATAAGAAATGCATTCCAAAATACCTATATGCTTACACGAAGCTTTGTCCTTTTCATTTGTAAAGTACAGAAGACAAAAGAAATCTTGACTTTGTAACTGACTTGCTAAAAAAAAAATTCCTCTTTTTATGTATTTCAGTATCTATGTATCTCTGCTCTCTTTTGTGCTTTTATTTGAGGATTTACTGCTGCATCCTCATTAGACATTAACATTGTTTCTAAGAGCAGCTTTAAGCAAACTGCCTAAGTAGCATCCAAGTGCAATACCCCTAGCAGCAGACCAGCAGATGTATCAAGGTACTTAAATAGCCGTGAGATATCAAATACATTTGAAAAATTAAACCTTTTATCTTGATTGTATCTCAGTAACATGGAAGTTAAAAGGGCATTTGTGCAGTGTGCTAACATCAGCACGGTGCCCAGAGGCAGACTATGAACACAGTTTTAAAAAGTGAAAGCGTAAAAATCAGAAAGTGAGTAGAAAACAAGACAGGAATAAACTCTGTAGAAGCCAGGTTCTGGAAGTGGATTTTACAAGCCTTATCAGGCCTATGGCCTCTCTGTTGGCTTTGAACATGTAATAAGTACTGCTTTTTCCTTTTGTTTTTCCTGGGCTCCTTTTAGATGCATCCCTCCAAACAAACATGGGTTAAAACTGCAAACTGGACTTTAAACCAAATTGTAGAGTAAGTGAATTAAAGGAAAAATTCAGCATTTGGAGATCCCATCTTCTCTTTTGAGCTTTGCGGATAGTAAATTAGAAAAACCTGTCTGCCCTCCAGAGACTTCTCTAGTCCAGGAATTTGCTGGTAAACTCTACAAAAATGTGGTTCCAGCCTTAGCAGTTCACAAAGCCGGTATGACAGGAGGAAAGATGGGGTGCTGTAGAACAGGGTGAGGGAGTAGGGGAGTGGGAAGAAGGGTGGAGGAGCATGCATTTGATAATGTAAGAGGCTGAAGCACAGTCTGGCAGACTAGATATTTATTGCAAGTCATATTTTTACCAAATTCAAATCACTTGTAACTGGTGGTACATATGGCTTCAGGATATCACAAAAAAATGATGTTTTTCCAACCCTGGAAGGAGCTGTACAGTGACATGAATAAGAAATTAAACAGAAAGTAATGTCTTACACAAGTTGAGTTGTGCCTCTGTATTGAGTCATTGTGTTAGATGCTAGGACTTTGAGCTGGTATGTGCTAGTAGAAAAAGTACAGAGTATGAATAATTGTTTGTAGATAGCTAGAGGAACAGTAAAATAAAGCCACTTAGTTCCATTTCATACCAGTGTTACAACAACAGGATTTGAAAAAGCATCAATAGGCATCCCCCAAAATCTAAAAGGCCCTCTACACTCTCTTTGCAAATCCAAAGAAATATGTTCCAGAAAGGAACTTTCTCTTTTCTCCTGGTTTGTAGCAAATGCACATTCTGACAGACACAAAACAATTTTAAAACAAAAACAAACAAACAAACCCCCCACAAAAAAAAAAACAAAAAACAAAAAAACAAACAAACAAAAAAAAAAACCAACAAAAACAAACCCATTAAAACAAACCCAAACCAAGCTGGAAAAGAGAAGTCCTCAGGATAAATGCTTTGCAACATGAGCTTATCAAATGTGATTAAGACTATCCTTAAAATCTAAGGCCATTAAGGAATTTAATATATCTGCTTTTCAGCTTGATCCTTTGTACCAAAACAAGCCATAATTCCTCTGGTTTTGCGTGCTCCAGGAGGAGAGATTCAGACTGGACAGCAAGGAAATTTTCTAATTGCAGAGGCAGAAAACACCAAATGCATTTCTGGGTGATTGCCATCACCAGTGCCTTGAAGGACACAAGTGGCACATAGTGGATGCTAGCCTCAGTCAAATCAGCTTCTGAATCTTCTTTCAAAACTTTCCCTTTGGTTTAAGTCAGACTTCTGCTTTTCAAACTGGAACTGGATTTTAATATTTTTTAAAAGCCAGTAAATGCCTGGGAAGTGCAGTCACAAGCTGATAAATCTTTTGTGAATTTCTGCTGAATTCAGTGAACAGTTCTATCAAAACTAAAAAGTAAGATCATGGAGAGAGAACGAATGCAGTAGATAAGGAGAGAAAGCAGAATGGAAAGCAGTAAGATATTTCTGTGATGATAAAGAGTCTCTGCTCTTTCCTTTAGCAACTTCTTTGACAGGGATATGGTGCAGCCTCCCAAAGGATATAAAGTATGAAGATGGGTTTGCTCACATGTTTTACTTAAATTGTGTGTCATGTTTCCATCTGACTAATGTAGAGTCTGTGCAATAATGAATGCTAATTTATAAATTATGGGATTTTTTAATTAGCAGAAAAAATAATTAACATTATACTGACAGAAATCTCTCTCTTTCTCTCTCTCCCTGTATCTTTTTATCCTACAGAACCCCAAGTCACAACAACACATATGAGCATCATGCATGAAGCTGAACCCTGGGATAAGGCGCTGGGAGGAGGTAAGCAGGGAAGGAGCTGTCACAATCCCCATAAGCTCACAATCCTTAGTTACCTGTAGCTCCTGTGCCCATCCCGCTGGCCTTTGTAGCCCCCTTCACACTTGACACTGTCACCTCAGCCCTTTCTGAAGGGCAGAAGCTGTACATGCTTTGCTTTCCATCACTGCATCATGCTGCGAAGGCAGTTGTTGTGCCTCTCCTCCTACCCCTCTCCCCACCAGCAGTTTTTGTACTGCCAGAGAGAATAGCAAGTCTATCCACAACACTGATTAAATGATGTGCTGCTTGAAAATCCACAGGAAGCACTGGCATATCCGGGGTAGAAACCAACATTTGCTCCAGCACATTGCCCGCAAAGGCAGTGTGCACTGCTCAGGAGGGCTGCCCTGCCACAGACCTCTACTCGCACAACAACAAGCTCTGCTACAGAGACCTGTTGCATGGGATCTGTTTTCAATGCGTAAAAATTGAGAAAGACACACACAGGTTTTTCATAAGTGTAATTAAATTGATAACCAGATTTTATCAGAAAAATGTAATGATTAGATTGCTGTAATTCCCTAAAGTGAACCATTTTGCATTACTGAGATATTAAAAGCCAATAAATCATGCTATTGCATCCAGACAGGTAACATTGCTTTACAGGGTGCTCTTTGCAGCTTCTCAAAGCACAGTCCTGTGCAAGCACAAGGTCCCATCCCAGGTTTTTCAGCCACATGGCTCAGCCCTTTGGCAATGAACCCCAGCAGGTTCTTGACCAGTGTATGCAAACTCTGCCTTTCAGATAGCAGAGGAATGGCTGAAGTCAGCATTGCTCTGGGAGAGACGCTGCAGCGACCAGCAATTTGGCTAGCTGAACCATCAACCACCAGCCTGAAGCCCACATATTGTATATACTTAAAAATTAAATGTGTTGATAAATCAACCTGCAGTAGGAAAATAAACTAGAAACACTGAACAAAGAGCATCAGCCCTTTGGGAGTGACCAGTGCTGGTGGCAACCTAGCAGCCACAGCACTGGTCAGAATACAGAGCTGCTCACAGTCCTGGCAGGGACAGTGCTTGTAAGCAGCTAGTGAGTGCTTTCTGGAAACCAAAGGAGCTTTTGTTTTTGTTTCTCTTTAGATTATTGCAGACGTATGCAGTGATGAAAAAAGAGGGACTCTTTGGCCATGCCAGCAGTTCAATATTCCTGTTCAAGAGCCCAGGGCTGCCTCTGCAGGATGCTATCCTGCAGAGACAACTTGCTCTAAGAAATGCTTGTGAGGATGGGCAGGGTGCAATGTAGATTGTGCAATGGGGACCTCAGAGGGCATGCAAGCCACATGGGCGAGAGGCTGAATATGGTTTCAAAGAACACAGAAACACAAAAGAACTGAAATGGGAGAAAACAAATGGAATGGAATGGAATGGAATGGAATGGAATGGAATGGAATGGAATGGAATAGTTAGGGTTGGAAAGTACCTTAAGATCATGCAGTTCCAAACCCCCTGCCATAAGCAGGGACACCTCACACTAAACTATGTCATCCAAGGCTCTGTCCAACCTGGTCTTGAACACTGCCAGGGATGGAGCACTCACAACCTCCCTGGACAACCCATTCCAGTGCCTCACCACCCTAACAGGAAAGAATTTCTTCCTTATATCCAATCTAAACCTCCCATGTTTAAGTTTGAACCCAGGACCCCTTGTCCTGTCACTGCAGTCCCTAATGAAGAGTCCCTCTCCAGCATCCCTATAGGCCCCCTTCAGATACTGGAAGGCTGCTAGGAGATCTCCACGCAGCCTTCTCTTCCCCAGGATGAACAGCCCCAACTTTCTCATCCTGTCTTCATATGGGAGATGCTCCAGTCCCCTGATCATCCTCATGGCCTTCCTCTGGACTTGTTCCAACAGCTCCACGTCCTTTTTATGTTGAGGACACCAGAACTGCACACAATGCTCCAGGTGAGGTCTCAGGAGAGCAGAGTAGAGGGGCAGAATCAGCTCCTTTGACCTGCTGGTCACGCTCCTTTTGATGCAGCCCAGGATACGGTTGCTTTCTGGGCTGCAAGTGCACACTGAAGCTGGCTCATGTTCATTTTCTCATCGACCACCACCCCCAAGTCCTTTTCTGCAGGGCTTCTCTGAATCTCCTCTTTGCCCAACCTAGCAATTTGGTTTCATGTCGCATCTTCCTGTATTTTTTGCTAAACTTGCTTCTCTAACACACTATCCTAGTAACAGCCTGAATGGTAAGAAAAGCTTTGCAGTTAAATGGCCCCCAAAAGGTAAATGGTAGAGAACAATTATATTTTGTCATAAAATACCTTCCTGATGTTTTAACTGTTCTAAAATTACAGTAATTTCTGAGAGGTTTGTAATCCTTTGATTGGGGGAGAGCAGACGGAGGAGCAGTGATTGGGGGAGAGCAGAGGGAGGAGCAGTGATTGGGGGAACTGTGGCCATGATTGGTTTAGGACTAGTAGACTGATAAATGTCTAGAGAAACACAACAACTGGGGCAAGGGGCTGCTCAGCCTATGAGCTGAGAAAACAAACATGATATCTAAGAAAACAAACACGATACAGTGGCAAGCAGGAGAATAAACAGGCATGTTAGCTGAAGAGTGGGACAACCATCCAACTCCAACCTGCTTGGACTAGGGGAGAGTCCTGGATTCAGCTGTAACAGTTTTCTCCTTCTTAATAAGGGTGCACTGCACCAGGTACTAAGAACTACAAAATAACTCTTACAGCTGAACCCAGGACAGGGACTCTTGTCCCAGTTGAGAACTAATTTGGGTATCACAATATGCAATAGCAGGTGCTTTGATTTAAGTTGCTATAGAGGCATTTTCCACTTAACCTGCCAGCTCATTTCCGTGGTTGTACTAGAGAAGAAAAAAAGAAAGATTTTTTGTGATAGGCTGCTTTGTGTCTTGGCATTCACTCCCTGCCTTACCTCCGCCCCTTCCTGAACCATCTCTGCAGTGTTTGAGCTTGTTGCAAGAGGACACCAGTGAGCTTTTGAGGCTGCGGCAGGGTGCGTCCTGAGACTCACACCAGCAAGAGAACATCGGGATTTGTGAGCCTGTGCCATGCAGTGATAGCTGTGGTCCTGGCTATCCTGGCTCCACACCAAGAGCAATTCAGCCCACCCAGCTACTGCTCACTCCTCCCCAGCCAGAGGGTAAGGAGAATCTAGAGTGAAATGGGAACAGTGGTGGGTTGAGATAACAGGTAAAGCTAACAGATAAAGTCTAACAGGTAAAGCTAAAGTGTGCAAGCAAAGTAAAATCAGAAGTTCAGTCACAGCTTCCCACTGCAGGCAGGTATTCAGACATCTTCAGGGCTGGGTGAGGAGAAAAGCCCTTGGTGTTGTGCAAGTGCTGCTTAGCAGTACCTAAAACATCCCCCTGTGATCAACACTTTTTCCAACATTAATCCAAACATAGCCCCATACAGGCTCCTATGAAGAAAATCAAGTCTCTCGCAACCAAAACCAGTATACTAGTGCAAAATAATATCAAGCATCCATTTGAGCAAGTACTTGGTGCAGCACGGTGAGCTGACAGGATTTTGGTGACTGAACCAAAGTTGCCTAAATAGAAATAGACTCTAAAAAGCTAAGTGCAGCCTACCCAGGACCTGCTTTTTTTCAGTACCACATTTTACAGCGGGACCATCTTGACATGCTTACAAAACTTTTTGTTGCTGGTTATACAGAGCAGGGACAACAGGCAGCTCTCCTCAGTGCTGTATCAAAGCTTTTCACGTCTTAGCAGCATGTCTGGATGCCGCATGAGCTCATCGTATGAGCACAAGTGTCTGTTCATGTTAAAGTGCATACAGTCTGACGCAGCTCTCCAGTGGCACTTACAACCAAGGACTGTTAGTTCCTTTCCTGTGGAAATAATCTACTCAGTACTTTCTCCTCCATTACATAATCTGGAAGCACTGATAATTTTAGACACAAAGAGCTGAAGAAGACTTGCTGTAGCTCCCCCTCAGCTCCAGTGCACTGTGTCTGCTGTGTCATGTCCTCAGAGTTCAAACCATGGCTCAGGTGAGCCCCACCTGAGCTGACACTTGAAATCACACCTCCTGGGGAACAGCAGAGGTGGCCATTAGATATCTTAAGTATAACTTAGCACATGTCAAACAGGTCCCAGGGTATTTGTACAGCATGCCAGGATGACAGCGTCCATCTGCACTGTGCATCGACACGATCTTGGTGTTGACTCTGAGCTGTAGGTATAAACCACAGAAAAGCTTTGATACCTACTTCTATGATTAATGTCCCACATGAGATTTTCTATTCTGGGGATATATGTAATCTAAATGTAGCAATTAACTCAGGGGGGGGGTTAGAATATGAATAAACTAAAATGATGCAGGTAAATATTAATTGTGAAGGTTAAGGATGTGAGGGATGATAAGTGGAAATAAGAAAATCAGGACTGACAGGAGTTTGAGCAATAAAATAATTTGAAATGAACAGTTGCAGGTGAGACACTGGTAGTGGGAGGGCTGCAACCAGAAGAAATGGCTCAGAAGGTGAGAGTGGGAAGGAAGGGGAAGGCTGACAATGTGTATGTATTGGGTTTTAGCAATTTTTTGGTGATGTCTAAGTTCTTTCTCTGCCCTTTTGTGAGCACCAGGATCTCCAGGTTGAGCAGCACAATCACCAAAGCTCAGCATCAGTGACTCTACTTGACACTTCAGTGTCTGCAGACCAGGATATACCATGCACTAGCTGCTGTCGCCTCACTTTTAACACCTTTGAGGGTGCACATGGACCCATAAACATTCCATCTCTCCATGCTGCCACTGACTGCAGCTCCAGCAATGTCCATGTAGTGAGGAGGTGCCAGTGCAGGTGCCGTGGCTGAGGTAAGGCAAATTGGGTCTGTGAGTTGCTCATGGATTGGGCACAGAATGAGCTAAGGTGTCTTGTGGTACTGGGGTCATTCAACTCCCCTCAGCCCGAAAGCACCATTCTCCCAACATGTCTGAGATAACTCCACCAGCCACAAATGAAATGGTAAGACCCCAACATGAACATCAGACATGAAGCTGGAAAGAAAAGATGACACAAGAATTTGAGGTTCCCCTGCGGTACTCACTGCCTCCTCAACCTCAGTGCCATCACCACATTTTTTTCGCAGTGCACCAATCCCAGTTTTGTCTTCTCTCAACAGATACTTCCAGCACCACCTGACTCATCCTCTATCTGCTGGCTATGCTGCAGACAGTGGAAAACTCTCTGATATTAATGGAGGCAAATAAGGGCAACGACATGCAGCACAGCCAGGACTGCAGCTTGCCAAAATGGGTAGTGTCCCCCCTTGGTGTCACAGAGCAAGGAGC
Organism: Agapornis roseicollis; assembly: GCA_002631895.1. Lineage (NCBI taxonomy): Eukaryota > Metazoa > Chordata > Aves > Psittaciformes > Psittacidae > Agapornis > Agapornis roseicollis. The sequence continues at coordinate 20,080 of NDXB01022525.1, forward strand.
ACATACACCTTCTACACATGTAAACCTGCTTGGTTTTTTTTTTTTTTCCAGAAAAGTAGTCTCTGCCTGTGACGGAACAAGCATGAATGATTTGGTTTTCTTTGGACAGGGCCAAGATGGTTTGGCCTTGGACTTTTCCTGACCTTAAGAGAAAGCACTCATTATTTTCTAAATGGGTATAATTTTTTTTGTCAGTGTTGCTCCCTAATGTTTCATCTTTCTAAGGTTATGGAGAAATGAATTACAAATCAGCTTTGGGATACTGCCCAGATTAAAAATGAATTCCCTGTTTCATCTTACTTTTCGCTACTCAAAAGATTCATGTGTTTCAGCTGTACAAGAACGACACAAAGAGTGCGTTGCCTGATCTACATTAGGCACTCTGCAGTGTGTTACAGAGCTATTTAATTTTGCAGTGAATTCATTAAAGATAACAGAGTAAAGCATGTGTTAGTGAAAGAAGAAGACCCTCATATTGTTAATATATGCACATCATATATCTCATAGGAAAACAACAACACTGTGACAACAAATTTTGGAGGCATGTTTATGACAGCAACATAAATAAGAGACTGCCAGTGCCGTTTACCTGCTCAGAGATAACACATGCATTATAATGCCTGCCTCCTTGCTGCTATTCAAATGCAAAAGATGGCATTTGTAGCCTGATCATTATTTTTAATTTCCCTAGCAGACAGCAGTTACAGAGCTCGTGTGCAGTTATATTTTGACATCTCAGTAATAGTGTTGGTTTAGTGTTCATGGACTGCTCTCCCAAAGCAGCATGGTTTCAGTGTGAGGTTGTAGATATTTATTAAGTTTGAGATAGTATCTAGGGGCCCAGAGCAAATACAGTTTACACATTTATGTGAAACCAGTTAGAAAAAGACAAAAACCCCCACTAGTATTAATATTTCTGTTATTCACTGAAAACAGCATTTCAATTTGAATGTTATAGCTAGCTCTGCTGTCATAAAGAAATGGGCTTGAACCTACACTCTTCATATTTGGTATCTCAGTAGGTTATATATTTTACTTTTGTTTCTGTCTGTGAAGGAAGATGTCCAAATTCCTTCAAGTAAGAATACTGATTTTTGTCTACTCTCCCTCCCTGTGTTTCCTGTTAAAGGCCTAACATGAAAAACAAAAGCAAATTAAAAATTCAAGAGGAAACAAGCACAGGAAGAAAAGCCTGTCCTTGTTTCCAAGAGGAGGCGTACACAGCATCCGTGTGGGCAGATCAAAACTGTTTCACAGGCAGTGCAGAGCACACCAGTGCACCTCAGGACAGTAGTAAGTCACAGGCACTTCAGACACGTGTTTAGGAGCATCCCTGAAACAGAGACCTGGTGTCTGAAATCATCTGCAAACCTCATGAAGTTCAACAAGGCCAAGTGCAAGGTTCTGCAGATAGATTGGATCAATCCCAAGCACAGATACAGACTGGGCAGGGAATGGATTGAAAGCAGCCCAAAGGGAAGGACTTGGGGGTGTTGGTCGATGAGAAGCTCAATATAACACAGCAGTGTGTGTTTGCAGCACAGAAACCAACCATGTCCTGAGCTGCATCACCAGCAGTGTAACCAGCAGGTTGAGGGGGGTGATTTTACCCCTGTATTCTGCTCTTGTGAGATCCCACCTGCAGTCCTGCATTCAGGACCTCCAACTTAAGAAGGATGTGGACCTGTCAGAGTGAGTCCAGAGGAGGCCACAAAGATGCTCAGAGGGCTGAAGTACCTCTCCTATAGAGACAGGCTGAGAGAGCTGGGGTTGTTCAGCTTGGAGAAGGGGAGGCTCGGGGGAAACCTTAGAGCAGCTTCCACTGACTAAAAGGGCCAGTGAGAAAGCTGGAAAGGGGCTTTTGACAAGGGCCTGTAGGGACAGGACAAGGGGGAATGGCTTTAAACTGACTGAGGGGAGATTGAGATGAGACCTTAGGAAGTTCTTCCCTGTGAGGGTGGTGAGGCACTGGCACAGGTTGCCCAGAGAAGCTGTGGCTGCCCCATGCCCGGCGATGTCAATGTGAGGTTGCACAGGGCTTGAAGCAACCTGGTCTAGTGGAAGGTGTCCCTGCTTGTGGCAGGGGATTGGAACTGGACGAGCTTTAAGGTCCCTTCAACCCAAACCATTCTGTGATTCTGTGGTTCTGTCATTCTACGGTCAGCATCTCAGGACTGACCCTCTTGCCAGATGTTTTTCTGTGCATATTCCCAGATATTTTGCTGCCTGTGTGCTACAGAATGAACCTTGGTCCTACAGAATCAGCCATGTTGCTTACAGCTTTTCTTCAGTCATTGCTGCCAAGGGGCACAGCCAGGCCTTGTACGTCAAAGAGCTCCAGAAATATCTGTTAAACAAGTTAAATCATAAGAAAGGCTGCATTTCCTTGCTTGAACCTTACACTGCTTCTAGTAAACATAGACTTGAGGATCATCTGTACACTCTTGTCTGTCCTTTGTCCCATATCAAGGGGAAAGAAGTATCTCTGGTGCTGTGATTGCTGTGACATCCAAGGTAGAGTCTCACTCCATAATTCATTCTGCTAAGCTGACTTTTCCCTGAACTACCACGTAATTATTACAACTGTATACAGATAGAGACTGTAAAATTGAACACCTCCAGCAAAGATTTTATACTTGTCATTTAGTCTCACATTAACACATGGCTTCTTTTTTTTTTTTTTTTCCAGTCTTCATGCTTTTTTTTTTAGCCTATTTAAAACTTTGC
>NDXB01022525.1:24209-40111 GCA_002631895.1 Agapornis roseicollis
TTCTGTGATTTTTTTTTTTTTTTTTTTTTGTGGTGATCTTTGCTCTGGTAGAAATGTAGCAAAATACCGGAAGGGTTTGGCTTGTACGATGCTGCTAATTTCTGCCTCTGTGGATAGAGCTGTCTGTGTGGTAAATGCCAGCAGAGAGTGCTCAGATCTGCACAGGAGATGCTGAGCCCAGATGGAAAGCAGAGACCATGGAGTAGCACCACTGGTGCTGCCACCGATGCCCTCACTGTGGCTCTTTAGGGGTTTCTTCTGGATGAGCTCTTACCTGAAAGCCAGTGGTGGCTGCAAGACTGCAGGGACAGCCCTGAGTCTCTCTCTCCTGGTTTACCACTGTGATGAGGAGAGCAGGTCCCCTTGAGAAGAGGATGCCCAGATCTGTCAAGACACATTGGAAAAGGAGGGCTTGAAAAGCCACCTGGTGCTGCAGGGAGCAGTGATTAGATCACAGGAGGTGTTTTGGTACTCCATGTACAGAACGAGAGGTGCAGAAAATCCCTAGGAGAGACCCTGTGCTAACCTGCTTAGAAATTCATGTCTGACAGAAAACTCATTAGAAAACAAAGTTGCCACTTTTTTGTTCTTCTTCAGAAATGCTGTGTATCCTACAATGATATTTCAAATTGGTCAATCATACACTGGCAACAAAGGAGTACCTGGGAAGAGCTTAGCATGCTGCACAGGTATTTCGTAATGTATATCTCAATTTTTCCACAGATTAAGACACCAGACTATTTCTAAAGATGAAAAAAGGGTTCATGAAAAGTGAAAGGAAAAGAAGTAGCAATATGTTGTTTTATTACTGACAAACATCACCAAAGGTTATTTGTTAGCTCACATGCTAGGAATAGCAATGAAGGTGGCAATGAAGGGAAGATGCCTGCAGCTCCTAGGGCAGTGTGCAGGGGCTGATCCTGCTGCATGCCCGTCTTCGTGCTGCATGCTGCTCTGCGTGCTGCATGCCCCTCTGTGTGCTGCATGCCAGGGTGTAATGTGCTCACTGGATTTCAGTCATATGGGTTTCAGACACAGGTATCAAAGACCCTGGGGTCTGAGCAGCGTTGATACTTTGCGATAAAATGTCTGTATGTGTATGCTAGGGAAGAGATATTTTAGTGGTATAACACCCTGCTCTGCTGCAGAGTTGCCCTGGAGATACAGCATAAGCACAAGCTTCTTTCATGACCAGAAGACATTCCATATGGACATTTGCATTAAAATTGATTCTGTAAAATTTGAAAGGGAAGTTAAGGACTCGCCGTTATCTCAGCAGCAGCATGCTCCTGATGCTCATCGCACTGCAGCCAGCACAACCCTCCTGTCCTGACCAGGTCTACCTGCTTTTTGCATCCTCAAGGCATAACTAAGCCTGTGACAGGCATGCATGTGAAGGTGGAGGTATCCACGTCTTGCCAGCTTCTTCCCCACTCTGATTACAAATGACACTACTACTGAAAGCAGCAACTCCTGCAGCTCATGATGGGAGACAGAGGCCTTTTCCTTGACTTCCAGCAAGCCCACCTGATGCACAATACAACCTGCTTTGGCAGGAAGTGACACAGAAGCTTAGTCACATTATGCCACGGCTGAGCAAGCCACTCCCCAAGGCTGCGCTGGGTACTGGTATGGGCACAGTCCTCCACAGCAGGACCCTGAACAAGGATGGGAGGAACCTCAGTAGCAGGTTCACTCTCCAGAACACCCTCTGTGAGCGGACAGCTCATGTGAACAACTTGAAAATGGCTGGATCAACTTGGGCAGGTTCTGCACTGATTTCCACATCTCTCTGCACCTTCCCTGGCAGAGGAGGTGGTGCCAGGAGCCTGTGAACAGCCATCCAGGAGCCGGGGTGCAGGAAGTGGTTCCCACACAGGTGTGCCTGGTGGTGGGATGGGGCAGAGCACAGCACACTGTTTGAGTGTCAGAGGCTGCTACTTCAGATATGTTTGCTAACATGAGTCCCACCCACACCTGCATAGGAGTATTGTGCCATTCAGGGAGCACCACACCTTCCCATGGCTGCAAAAGTAGTTTCCCTGTGTTTGTCTTGTCGACTTCCAGCTTCCCATGATGGTGTTGTCATAGGCACAGAGCACACTCCTGGCTTCTTGGAAATGCATAGATATTTTTTTCCTTTGAGAACCCCCATAATGGAAGTAAGATGGAAAACAAACTGGAAAGTGATGATTGTGTATGGATTATAGCAGGTATCAGCCAGCTGGAGTGGAATAGAAGAGTACAGGATCTGAGTAAATGGAAAGGAGAAAACTGATGTGCTCTGCCTTCCCCTGCAAGTATTGAGAAAAGAAGAATGTGCTCATCTGCTGTCTTTAAGGTGCTGTGGTCAAAGCAGGTGACTTCACTCCCAAAATGAGTTTCTTGCCTTTGGCTGAGGAGAATGTAATGTGTGGCTGCATATTCTGCTGCTAGGATAGCTTGAGCAGAGAGGCACCAAAAGAAGCATGTTCAATCAGAAATAACTGCCTAAAGATGAAGTTGTAGGCTGCGGATGTGTGCTACCAGAAGTTCCTTGTCCCTATGCTCAGGGCTGTGGAGAGGAAAAATCCTTTTGTTGAGGCAGAGGTTTATCTTCAATAAAAGTGCAGCCAGAAAAGGAGCATTTTGCTTTTCCATCACATATTGCTGGCCCTACCTTGAGATCAGAAATGAGGCAGCCTAATTGGTCATTTATCCCTTCAGCTTTTTATTTTTCTCTTGAGAGGACTGCATAACTGTTTGTTGTTCAGTAAGAAATTACTTAAGTGAATGACAATGGCTCTGGATACAGTAATTCTTGCAACTCAGTTGCCAGTTGCTTGGTGCTCACTTTGGCACTGCTGGGACGAAGCAGGAAGAGAGGATGCGGGTGGTGTTACTTTATTTTCACTTGTGATGCCTGAGCTCTGCACAGCTGGCATATCATTGAGGCAGGCCACAGCGTGTTGGACTGACACCATGCTCACACACTTCTCCCGCACCACTACTGTGTTCTTTGTGACTCCTCTGGCATCCCAAACATGATTGCTCACCTGCACAGAATCAGTAAATACCTCATTTTCGAGCCTTTATAAAAGAAATATAATAGCAGTACAAACCAGAAAATCAAAGAGAGCACATGCACAGAGATCTGTCAGAATGAATCATGTCCTTATTTTGTAGCACAAACTTTATTACTGACATGAAACCAGATTTTAGACAACTTGGCATACGATGGGTTTTATCTGAGCTCAACTCACACAAAATCCTAGGTTAGAGAATCAAGGTTTTAGTAACTTGTTCCAAACTTTTCTACTCACTAGGAAGTAGCATTAACCACACTCAGATTAAATACTCTATTTACTTTAACAGCTGAGCTTTACAACCCCACAAATAAGTTTTGCCAACTGATTTGGCTCCAACACAGACATTTCCTTCTGCAGAAGAAAGAGCAAGCTGTTCACTGTAAAAATTCAATGCTCCCCCAACCTGCAGTTCTCCTTTCATCTCCAAATGAGAATAAAGAGAAATGCAATAAGAAATCATTTAAATATTCCAGTTAAAAAAAAAAAAATGTGCTTGTAGGAAAAATCACTTGAGCCACTGAGAGCTAAACACAGTTGCTTGGATCACACTGCTGCTGCTGTGCTTTCCATGATGGACCACAATGACTGACCTCATTACCTTCTCTTAGGTGCGTGCTTAGTCTTTATTCACACCCATACTTACAAAACAAGTCAAGAGCAAGGTACTACGCTTTGAACCTCTGAGTTGCATTGGAATTACATTTGTCTTCTCCTGTTTCTCTGACTATCACACTTCTGCTCACAGGGAGGTGGTATCCATCCTCCCAGCAGTGCTCAGCAATAAATATTTATATGGACCCATATTATTTGGGTTAATAGTATATGGATAAATATTTATCCATATCAGCTCAGGCCAGATGTCTTGCCAGTTTTCTGGAGCTATGAAGAACAGCAGCTTCTCAGTAGGGGCCAAGATTTCCTCAATGGGAGTGTGTTACAAAATACATGTTGGCCCTAAGTGAGCTGAGAGCTTCTCCTCACTGCTCTGGAATGCGGGCTGGAGGAGCACTTGCCTACCATCTCAACTCCTGACCTTCCTGCCCTTCTCTGCCATCACACAGTTTTGTACAAATGCAGTCTCATTATTCAGTTGCAACCCAGAATGGAAAGATGATTATATGGTTGTGCATATTGCAGGTCAGATATTCAGTTGGTGAAACCCAGAGCAACCCTACAGGCTTCACTGGTGTTACACTAATGCACAATAGTAGCTGGAAATCTGGTCCTGTATATGTCAAAGCAATCCACCTGAGAAACTATATTAAGCATATAATTCCTTCAAAACCACTATCTATGTGTGGTGTTAGTAAAATATTATTCTGTGAAAGATTAAGAAACCCTTTCATAAATGCAATAAACTAAAGAATTTTCCCTCAGCTTTCTGCAGTTTATACAATTCCTATGTTTATGTCCCTGCTTATGGCAGGGGGGTTGGAACTAGATGATCTTAAGGTCCTTTCCAACCCTAACTATTCTATAGTTCTATAATAACCACTTTGTCTTGCAGGCCAGGGGGCTGAGCATGGCAGGATATTTGCTGTGCTACATGCAAATAGGAAAGTAAGGGGAACATGTGCTCAAAGGCAAATCTACAGCAGCAGCAGGGTAACAGTCCTTCCTAGGTCATACTTTTCCCTTGGTTTCAGCCAAAGTTCTGCTGCTTGAACAGGACAATCATTATGTAAGCAGCCTTATGGATGGTCCAGAAAAGGCTCTTGGTTAGAACAAGGGCTTGTACCTCTGTTATGCTCCACAAGACAAGGGAGCTCATACACAGTTCATAGTCACTCCAGCATGAGTCAGCTCTTTGGACTTCATTGTTTCCTGGTGTAACCTTGAAGCATGGCAGCACACAGCTTTCTGCTATTCTGATGCAGCATATTCACCACTTCCTCATTTCCCAAGAGGACAATACCTATTGTGAGTAACAAATTTGTCTTCTCAATTACTAAAGATGTTTTTTCTTACTGCAGCATTCTTCATTACAACTGAGGTTTAGCTAGAGGAAAAGGTCATTTTTTTGTGATATAGAGGCTATTAATACAGAAAAAGCAGGAATAAAATTAAAACCCACTACTTATAGACTTATTCCATGTTTACATAGTAACATAAATTCACGGGAAGAGGCGTGAAGAAACTGTATATCCAAAAAGATAACTAAAATGCATGATGGTGTTTACTATATTTGGATGTAAACAGTTTGCTGTAAGCAGTTCATTAAAAATCTTTTGGGAATACATTTCCTTACTTAACAGCAGAAAAATCCTGATACATATGATCATTACCAGAAGACCTATATTCCACAGTAGGCAAGACAAGGAATTAAAATAAACCATGCAGTTAGAAAGTTTCAGAACTTGAAATGTGAAGTTTAAGTTATTTCAAAATAATTTTGGTCTGCATCAGAAGAAAAAAACAAACAGTTGCCAACAGGAATTCATTTTAGCTAAAACTGAAAGATTCGTTTTCTTTATGATTTTTTTGTAAGCTCTGCAATTTTTCAGGAACGTAAACTTTCTGAAGAAAATTTCATGTTGTCAGAAAGTAAACACCGTCAGAAATGGTTGACAGAAAATATGTGAGCAGGTTTGTCAGTAGCTGCCCTTAATCACCACCCATGTTCTTCCTCATAATACATGTAGGTACAGTGGTTTAAGACCAGTCAGCAACTCAGAGCCATGCAGCTGCTGGCTTGCTCCCTCCCCTTTCTTTCCTCCCCCACTCCCAGAGGGAGAAGAGCCAAAAGAATGCAAATCTCATGGGTTGAGATAAGAACAGCCCCGTAACTGATGTATAATATAAAAGTACTACTGCTACCACCAATAAGAATAATAAGGGAAGTAACAAGGGGAGAGAATATAAAACTAAAAGGGGAAAAGGAAAAGATAACAATAATCACAGGTGATGCATAGTACAACCGCTCAACACTCACAGACCAATACCCTGCCCAACCCAAGCAGTGACCAAGGCCCTCCAGGTAACTGCCCCCAGTTTATCTACTCAGTATGACATTCTGTGGTATGGAATACCTCTTTGGCTAGTTTGGGTCAGATGTCCTATCTCTGCTTCCTCCCAGCTTCCCGTGCCCTTCCTCAGTGGCAGAGCATGAGACTGAAAAGTCCTTGATTGGAGTAAATATTTCTTAACAAGAACTAAAAACATTAGTGTGTTATAAGCACTGTTCTCAGGTTAAAGTCAAAAACACAGCACTGCACCAGCTACTAGGAAGGAGAAAAACAACTGCTGAACCCAGGACAGTAGCACACGCCAAAGAGGGATTCTTCATCAGGGACTGTAGTGATAGACAAGGGTTGATGGGTTAAAATTTAAACAGGCGAAGTTCAGGTTGGGTATTAGGAAGAAGTTCTTTACTGTGAGGGTGGTGAGGCACTGGAACAGTTTGCCCAAAAGAAGTGATAAATGCTCCATTCCTGACAGCGTTCAAGACCAGGCTGGACAAAGCCTTGCATGGCATGGTTTAGTGTGAGGTGTCCCTGCCCACGGCAGGGGGGTTGGAACTAGATGATCTTAAAGTCCTTTCCAATCCTGACTATTCTATGATTCTATGTGATATCTTGTCTGAGTGGGAAGTGTATCCTACCCAGGAAACCAGCTGGGAGGAACAAACAGCAGATATTTTGTGACAGCCCCTCGGGGACTAGGGGCTGGGAGCACCTTTTGTTTCTGGGGCTCTGTCCTGGCTGTGCTGGCTGCCACACCTGAAGCACAGGTGGGTGTCTCCAGATGTGACCCAGCTGCTGAGGACAGGGACTGAGGGGGACAGGCAACATCGCCTGCTGCAGAGGTTTCCAGCAGAGACTTAACAGGTGTCATGAAGTTGTGACTGATGAGTAATGCAATAATTTCATGCTGCACTTCTGGCAGTGGCTGCACCCTGCTGTTAATTGCTTCGTTACTCTGCTGCTGCTTGTTCATCACATTGTAATTATACAATGGATTGTAATAAAAGGAGGTCAGGAAACTCCACATATTCAGGGAAACCTCTAAAGAGAAGGCTTTTAGAGAGATCTTTATTAGCATTGATTGTACACTTCAGCACTCTGTGAAGCTGCTCTAAAGAAAGTCTCCAGACAGAAACCACTCATTGGCAGCAGGGCAGCTGGAAACCAGAGCTTCCCACCAGAAGGAACTATTGCTGAAAGACAGCAATGGTCAATGAATGTGCTGGGTGCAGTGGGATGGGTATCCTCATGCTAATAATACTTTTTTGTCCTTTTCTATGAATATGCCCAACAGGAAACATAATGTAAAGGTTCATAGAACTGTGTAGTCTCACTAATTCCCATTTCTCAGGTCTCCATATACCCTCTGAGCCACTGGCTTAATGCATTTTTACATTGAACTGAGTCCGAGAAATTAGATCTCATAGGTGCATTTCTTATTAATGATGATGCAGTCCCTGGACACTGAGAATCCAGATATCTGTCCTATATGCATGTTCATCTTAGTGTAAAAGCAGAGCATCATTAGGTATAAAGTTTTAAAAGTTGCTTTAATGTTTCAGGTAAGTTTTAAAATATATGTATTTCACAAATGTGCAGATATAAATATAAATCTGTGTTCAAATATATATATTTATTATTATTCCTTTGAGGGATTAAAAACATGAGTTGGACAGTCTTACTGATACGTGTAATTGCAGAGTGAAACCCACAATTACCGACACTCTGCCTGAGGATCACAAATGTCTTCATTTTATTTGTCAATCATGTTCAAAAGCCAGCAACCTGCATTTTATTGACAGCCACCTCAAGGCAGTACTGTGCGTAGCTGCCTGGTACCTGCTAGAAATACCATCCCAGAACACTCTGCAGTGTCAGGGACTCATTAAGTCCTTCATTTTGTTGTTTGGTAATGATTTCCAGCTCATGGCTTACCCTGACACTGTGCCTTGCAACATCAAAACCCTGGCCACAGGGCATTTACGTTTGCAAATACTCTCCAGATATCCACCCAGGATAAGTAACTGCAATAAGGTGGTTCAAAAATCCCTTTCTGTGTTATCTACAGAAGTGTCACTAGAGCACCGTTAGCACCTCTATTAATACCAGCTAAGCCAGTGCCACCCAGCTAAAGATGATGATATTTTTGCCTCACTTGATCATGTTGCCACTCTTTACCAAACGTGCTGCAGGACCATGTGGTGTTACTGCCCCCATCGATGACCCAAGGGATTATTTTCAAGTTTTTGGTATAAACTGGAATCTACTGCTCAAGTTTTGGAAAACTCAGACACCCAGGAGAAATAGAAAAGCATAACATAGATGCAGAGATTTGATGAAGTTCTTATGAAGAAGGTTTTTGGGCATAGAATCATAGAATAGTTGTAGGATGCAGTACATCAGCCCTGAAAAGGAGGCAGTGGGGGTTACAAAACTATCTCTATGGCCTCCTCTGGACTCACTCCAACAGGTCCTTGTCCTTCTTACATTGGGAGGTTTGGGCAAGACAGGTAACAGAGGAGCATGGACAGGGCAGGAAGATCTGAGAGGAGCAGCAATGCCAGGTTCTCCTCTTCCCAAGTGCCTGAAAAACCTTTGTGCCTTTAACTTTACCTTTCTCCCCCTCATTGGTTTAAAAGATAACCTTTTGTCCACTTTGCATAAACACAAACCACAAAATATTGTTAGTATCTCTTTCATTTGTCATGCATGCCGAAGGAATATCTGATACATATTTGAAAGGGGTGTTTGCTGAAGTATTTTTTTAGTAAAAGGGACAGGAAAGATCACATTTCCTGGGGCAATAGCACTACGTGATTGGATTGGAGACCCAGAAAGATAAATACTTTCCATCAGCAAATGGAAAGAAAACTGAAGACCATGAATGTGGATTAATGAAGAATAAGGGGTGATGAACGTTCTGTTGAGTAAAAACACCAGTGACTGCAACTCTCATTATCTGCAGCATTGAATTTTACATTTCAGTAAATAGAGTGATAATTTTCAGTGCTGGGCATCATTAGGAAACTGAATAATTGCAATTCTATTACATTCAGTATCTGCCGGGTAACACTTTATAACTGGAAATTGAATATATGCAGTATTATTTTTCTACTTGAAAATATCACCTCCACAGAGAGATGTCCTTTAAAATATATACATGCAAAATACTAATGGATCCTGTTTTCCTTTTTAATTTCAGATTGTTGCAGACCTCTTTTATTACAGCCAAATGAAAATTCTTTACATACAGTTGTATTCTTTCTTTTTTACTGATTTTCTTTTAAAAGTCTTAAGTTTTCTTTTTGTTTGTTTGTTTTGTTTTTTGTTTTGTCTTTTTTTATGGGAATAAGTGGGAAGCTTCTTGCAGAACTATTTTTCTAATGGTATGTTTTCTGAACTTTTATCTACCTCTTTCTCTTCTTTCCTGAGTTTGTGCAGGTGAGTACCTTGTGTCATACATACGGTTTCTCTTACAAAGCAGCACAGATAATAATAATGTTGTGCACCAGTTCAATGACAATGAATTTATTTATTTTTCTGCAAGCTGCTGTAGACAGCAAGGTTGCTCCTGTACAGCATTCGGTGATATTCCTGTCTCCTGATGGTATTTCACGTAACCCTTATAGAATCTCAGTACCTCCTCACTACTGCGTCCCACAGGATATCTTAAAATCTGGTGGGTGCTAGAAGCTTTTACAGTGGAGTGTCTGGTTTCTACAGGAAAATTTGTGTTTATGCATTGGTTTAACTCTGATATACAACTGCTGCTTTGTCATCACAATAGGGAAGGTTAATACAGAGAAATAAATTTATCCAAAACAGAGAAGATGCTCCATTGGAAAACTCAGTCAGAAAAAGAAACAAACGAACAAACCTACCCTTGGGCCTCCCAGCAGAGGAAAGATAAACTGCCTTTTGCACAGGAAGAGGTCACATGCACTCCTGCCTTATGGTTAAAGCCTGTAAATATTCTTTTGCTGTAGTGCCCTGCTTCCTGTTGCTGACAAGGTTGTTGATTTATGGGCTTTAAGCAATCCCTGCCACACACCCATCCCCAACTGGGGACTGTCACCATCTCCACTCTTCCTGCTACTTCCCCTAATCTTCTACCTTCACACTCTGAGCATCATGTTATGATCTGTTTATCACTTCACATGGCAATGTGAAGATTTCATTTGAGTATTGAGGATTGGAGGAGTGATAAAAGAGGGAGAAAACATTGTTTCAAACAAGTGTAAAAAATATTAGAGACCCCCACAGCCCTCCAGGACACTGAGTTGGTCTCAAGTTATCCCATGTCAGCACATTTGTACTGCACCAAACCCCTTGCCTTCTTGGAAAAGGGGCAGGAAGGTTTATGTGGTGCTGGAGAAGCAGTGTTACAGTGCTTGTTCCTCTATACATGTGAGTATTTCTTCAGGTGAAAACAGGTCACATTCACTCAGAGAGCTATGCTGAGAAAAGTGAAATATATTGCTGAAATATCAAGAATTACCTTGTGGTAAAATCTTAGTTCTTGTGTGTCAGGTGGAATTTCCACCTGCTTTTACATCCTAAAATCTCTGTTGCTACTTCAAGTGGTATTTCACCTTTTCTGGAAGTGGACTTTTTTACATGCAGATATTTGTGAAATAAAAATTGTTAGTTTCTCCCATGTCTCCCATCTCATGGATGAGCTTTCTGGAAGGATCAGCAATTTCAAATAAAAACTAATGTTTTGCTTCAAAATGTTCTAACAGCTCAGGAACAAAAGAAGAAAAAAGCAACAGGAAAACCCCCAGTCTTTCAAGCAGTACACTCAGAGCTATTTGAAAAAATCACTAGGCAATGATTTTTTAGCTATTGAAAGTCATATTTTTTTTCATCTATTTTAACTCCACAAATACATACTACTGTGGGGCCATGAGAGCACAAAGCTCTGCTGGCTTTCAGCAGCAGAGGTGGGAACTGAGTTTGCCTACACATTTGTGCTGTATTTAGTTGTCCAAAGCATTGTGTATTGTGAAGGAGCCCAACAGGCAAGCATAGAGGTGTTTAAAGAAGCAAACGTTTCTGGCTGCTGTGGAGTAAGCAGTCATGGAGTGTGCTTCTCCACCTCTTCATGGTCACGGCAGTGGAAGCTCAGGCAGCTCCTGAAGGCAGCTGTACTGTAAGCAATCCATCTGGGATGGTTTTCTCCAGAATGCACCCGTTTCCTCAGCTCTGCTGCCCATGCTGCACTCTGCGGGTAAAGGGGAAGAGCAATGATGTCTCCCCTAATGGGAACTTCATCATATAGTCACAGTGCTGGAGGTGGGAGACACCAATGTGCTAATGGGTTCAAACTTAAACAGGAGAGGTTTAGATTGGATATAAGGAAGAAATTATCTACTGTTAGGGTGGCGAGGCACTGGACTGGGTTGCCCAGGGAGGTTGTGAGTGCTCCATCCCTGGCAGTATTCAAGGCCAGGTTAGACAAAGCCTTGTGTGACATGGTTTAGTGTGAGGTGTCCCTGCTTATGGCAGTGGGGTTGAAACTAGATGATCTTAAGGTCCTTTCCAACCCTAACTATTCCATGATTCTATGATTCTATGACAGAATCCCTGCACCACTTCCAGCCCATTTTGTCAAACAACAGTAATCAGTGGAAGGTGATGACATCTTGGACCTTGCTGAACTTATTCCCATTAATGAATAAATTAATAAAACCAGATNAGAATCCCTGCACCACTTCCAGCCCATTTTGTCAAACAACAGTAATCAGTGGAAGGTGATGACATCTTGGACCTTGCTGAACTTATTCCCATTAATGAATAAATTAATAAAACCAGATTATACATTAATAGTGTTCAAATCTGCATTTGCTGGCAATGCATTTGGGCATGTTCCAATGCTAGACCAAGTCCACAGCCTGTCCAGGGACTAAAGCATATATCTTCATTCCTGACCCTAGTTACCATGAGCAAGCTGAAAAAAAAATGCTGCCAATGAGCAGTCTCCAAACCAGAAATGGCTTTCACTGGACACTAATGTAACAAGAGTATATTTGTAGACACAAACAAGCTCTCCTTGGATGAAAAGTTTTGCCTAAATCAAGGTAGGGCTCAACCCAGCTGCTGGTAGCTGCAGTAGGAAACACATGGCACAAGCACAAAGAAAAAGTCACCTTTGAAACAGGAACTCTCAAAAGACCCCAGAACAAACACAGAAAACTGTGAGCCCTTCTAAGCATAAAACTATGCAGTTTATGGAGATTCCTTTTTTAGGCTTAGCATTTTATTTTTTTTGAATACTTCCTTCAGTAATTTGAAATACATTATTACTGTTAAATTTCCCGCTAAACAGCTCATCTCCTAAAATGTACATGGAAATGAGACACAAGGACTATACGTACATTGGTACGAAATTTGCATTTAAACTTCCAAGTTATCATCCAAGAAAATCATTTGCAGGAGTGCTGTTCCCTGCTACAAACTATTTCATATTCAGCAGCTTGGCAGCACATCTGAAATAAACACTGGAAAGATAAAAAAGAAGAAACAACTCAGACATCTGCCTTCCAAAAGGTGGAAAACTATTGCAAAGATCTTTCTGGCCTATAGGAAGAGCTTTCACATCAGTGCTCTGACTCATCAGAAATGCAGGCAGAAAATTTCCCAATGGCATCCAATTTAACCTTTCAGTAAATGCTGTTTCATCAAAAAGCATCTGCCAGGAATATGTCAATGTAGGTAAAACTATGTAGGGAAAAATACATGAAACAAACTATTTTTATAAAAAAGGAATAATGCAAATAAATAAATACTATGCAGAATCACAATAGCTAAAATCTAAAAAGTCAAAAAAAGGGTTTGTGAGTCTGACTCTTGATCTACAATATATGTCTATTTTTGTATACACACATACATAAAAATTCATAGATGTATGAGTTTAATGGAGATTTTAGACGTGTATGTTTTAGTTCTGATTCAGAAAGAAACAAATATTCTAGATGTGGGGAATTTGTGCAGAAAAAGCACTGAATTTCCAAAATCTTTCTTCTGCAGACCTAAGCTTAGATTTGTATGGCGTATTTTCTATTGCTAAATGTTATCATTAAGAGTATCTTGCTGCACATTTTAATAAATTGCAAATTAACTTGTCTCTGAACATAGAATGATGGATTCTCCTGTCCATGGACTGCAACGAGCCAGCAGCAGAATGGAAAGACAGGATAATATTGCACATCTGTACTTGGAACACACACACATTGAACAAGAATAACAGGATCTGTTTTGGGTTTGTTTTTCCTTTCACAGAATCACAGAATCCTAAGGGTTGGAAAGGACCTTGAAAGATCATCTAGTCCAACTGCCCTGTGAGAGCAGGGTAGCCTAGAGTACATCACACAGGAACTTGTCCAAGCAGGCCTTGAATATCTCCAACATAGGATACTCCACAACACCCCTGGGCAGCCTGTTCCAGTGCTCTGTCACTCTCACAGTAAAGAAGTTTTTCCTGATCCCTGGGAGACAATAATTTGATTACAGAAAGGAAACTCATCTGCCAGCCTCCAGCAGGCACAAGGCAGGATGCTCCTTCGGCTGGGACAGCTGCCTTAATCGCCACAAGGCTGCAGCGGGATGGTGTGTGGTGTGACCATGCCATTCCTATGGTGGGTCCTTTGGAGCAAATCCATCTCTAGGGTGACTGTCCTGACTGTCTCCCATTGCCAGCAGCTGCTTCCCATGGTGCGCTCCCAGCTTTTGGAGAACAGCCAGACTCTATACCAACAGAGTCAGCTAAAGGAGCTCCAAAAAATCCTTTTTCACACCTGGCTTTGATCCGTGTCTAATGTCTCCTCTAAACTAAGGCATTGCTCAGGTCCTGTGGCTGCAGTTCAACCCTCCTAGCAAGGACATGACACTACGGTGGCCCCTGCTGCAAGTGTACTTGTGCCTGCGCAGTGATGCTACCAGGGCATGGGGCAAACAGGGGAGCTGCGGCTGCATCATTGCAAGATCTCACCCTGCAGCCCTGCCACAGCAGCAAAGCACCAAAAGGAGGCTGGTGGCAAGGTGATGCAGCAGAGAAACTAGTCCCATGTATTAAAAAAGTTCTAATTGCCATATTTTATCTGACCTTGATGATCGAAGCAGATGGCATGTTTTGTATAACAACATATTGAAAAATAAGTCTTGGAAGTAATTAGTCCCATAAATAAATTTCTCTGTGTTGGGGCTCGGAGATTGATTAGATTAAAGTCTTAGTAGTCATAATTGCCATAAAGATGTAAAAGCAAAACTTCACCTTTCCAGCAGTAAATATCAATTGTGTGCCCGTAACTGTTCCCCATATTGGATTTTATTACCTCTTGGAGGTAGGAGTTTCAGAGCACTGACATCGTGACTAGCACAGCCATTTACCTACCCTGCTGGGCCTGAGCAACCCTGCAGGGTTTTACACTGTTCATTGATGTCCTCACATCTTGGGAGATGCTAGAGGAGCATTTGGCAGCATCCTGCAGAAGGGCATGAGCACAGCTCGCCTGCTGTTGTCTGTCCCCAGTCAACAACACCCATGGCTACCCACCATGACAGGTGTTGTCTTAGGGAGAAAATACGAAACAGGTAACAACAGCACATTGTTCTTTCCCTTTTCTGGGGTAAGCAATAACTTATAATAAGACCAGAAAAATCATAAACAGCTTGATCTCATCTGGCCCCACTCAGAGGAGAGCTAGGCATCCGAATCTCCCTTCCCAAAATTATTCAGTGATTCTGCAACTATAAATTCTCATTAAAACTTACAAGACAATATGAATTTTAAATAAAATAAGTGATAACTTCTTTTCCAGATTGCCTACTTTTGTCTATTTGTATGCATCTATTTTAACAGTATTTTTGTGAATTTTGGAAATTTACAGTAGAACTAAAGAGGGTTTTCTTTAATTACTTCTGGTGTCTTTAAAACCTTGGTACAGAAAAAGAGAGCATGAGACTAAACGATGTGCTGTGGATGTATTGGCTGTGTAGTTATCCATACACAGCTGAAGATCAGAAATGTTTAAGTCCCTGAAGTTCCCTTTAATCCAACCTCTCCAGTCTGCGTCGCAGGGATTCCTGATTTCTTTGGCTTTGCCAAATCAAAGCCTCCATATACCAGTCTGGATTCTTATAGCCAGAAATGCTGGTTCACCTACTGGTTTGGGGTGAAAGTTTCTGAAGTTTCCAGTGCTCAGTGGTCCCCAGGGTAAGAGCTGCAGGGACAGAGCAAATGTCCTCTCAGAGGAGCATTGTGGGATTCCTATCTACCATAATATATGAAGAAATAACTCTGCACAAGCTTTTCTGTTCAGTAGATCAGGAGAAGGGTATCAAAGAGCTCAGTGATATCTGCGCAAGAGAAAATTAAAAATGAAGAGACAAAGGTAATTCATGGCTGAAGCAGTGGTGTGACAAGGGGCTGTCGCTGTCTCCAGCATCTGAGAACCTCTTGAGTTTAGTGGCATCATTTCATCTTTTTTTGAAGTGGTTTTCCCATGCAGCTATCATCAAAGCCATAAATCTCTTTTACCTATATTTCTCAAAGGGTCACACAAATAGATGCCTAGCAGTCATCAATAACACCAATTTATACCTGAAATCCCTTTATGACATCAAAAGGGAATAAATCCTTTTGCAGCACAGCTGAGATCATTCTGTGCTTTCCTGGGAGTGAAGTAGGGGTGAGAGTCCTGGATAGGTGAGGGGACACAGTGTGTACCACACCAACAGCAAGGTCTGGACCACGAAGACCTGAGTGTGCTGGGTTGCCTTTGCTCCACAAGAAGCTAGGACTAGCAGATCTCGTGAGACCTCGCTTGGAGTATTGTGTGCAGTTCTGGTGTCCTCAACATAAAAAGGACAT
>NDXB01022529.1:8640-39496 GCA_002631895.1 Agapornis roseicollis
CTTTTTTTTTTTTTTTTTAATCTTATAAAAGTATTAAAATAATGTTTGCTCTTTATCTTTTTCTCATTTATCTATTCTTTGTTAAAAATCCACACTCAATTCACAAGTCTCAAAGTTGATATATCAATGGTACCTACCAACTTCTTTCTTTTTTTAATAAAGATACAGCTGGAAGCACACAATGAAGTAGTACCAAAAGATAAATCCGTACTCAGTCTGGAACAGCAGGAGATTCCTGTTCAATGGAGGCCCCTTATAGTTCTATTGACTTCAATAAAGTTATGCTGATTTATGCTAGCCAAAAATTTGCTTATATATCAATGCAATCTAACTAGGTCTTTATATATCTTCACAGTAGACACTAGAGTACCTGAGTCAAGAAGATCAAAGTAGAAAGCCTTGTTATAAATCCCTTTGTGGCAACAACTTTAAACTGAGAAAGATTTGAAAACATTAGTGTATCTTTAAACTCTAGTAGAATATTCACTCCATAATTGATCTCCTTGAACAAATTAAAATCCCAGAAGCAGCTGTAATTTTCAAAATGTATTTTAAGAGTACTGCAGACTTCTTCTGCATGCAGTTAATGGGTGAGGTTCAGCTTCTTCGTTCTCAAAGTGAGTACTTGGGTGCCTGTCTACCTCCACTTGAGGACTTTAGTGCTTATATCAAAGACTAGACTTAAGAATAGACTATATGTTCTTTTAAGGTACTGAATCACCATAATATTCTTACAATTCATACCTGTAATGCTTTTCCAGAGACTAAACAAAAGAATTTCTAATATTTTTTGATTTAGAGAGAGTATTACCTGATTATCTACCATTAGTGAGGTAAACCGCCTCCAACATCCATTAACACCAGCTGTTTGGACTGGCAAAAGGAAGAATAACTACACAAAAAAAGATGGGGCCTGAAACATTATCAACTACGTGTTAGGTTCCAGAGCAGCTGGAAACAGTGAATCCATAGTATATAGCAACCTCTCTTTCTGCAAGACTTCATGAAGCCAGCTGGGACCTGGAACACAGATGAGACCATGAAAAACTTGGAAGAGCATGCTTATATGTAGGGACAGAGGGGAAGCAAGAGTGACTTCTCAGAAACATTTGTAGTTTCTTTTTATATAGGTTTGACATTGTGGTTTCCTAAAAAGACACCTGAAAAAAAGCTATCGCTTTTAAGACAGTTCCACTGGAGCCTCACAGTCCTACACATACAGAGTGTACACATGGATGATTACAGTCAACCAATGTCCCTTGAGCAAATCTGTGCTTCAGTGATAATAACTCATATTGCCACTTAGCACAGACATGGGACATCTTCAGATTCTTTGCAATTAAATTTGCTCCATACAGTGGTTCACAAGAATCTGACTTTGCTGACATTTAAAATGCAGTGTGAGACAGCACTTCTTGGCCAAACATTTGCTTGATGCTATAGTTGCACTTAATTATTTATTGTGGTTGTTTCAGATGATGCAAGGTATGGGAATACTTATCTTGCCTATTGTCATTTTGATGTCATTTGCTGTTTTAGGTTTTTCCCCAGGAGCACTCCGATGACATTAGGAAGGGAACATAAAACAAACCAGTAAACAAGCTACTGAAAACAGTGATAAATATGCAGCATTTGCACATACACACAAAAAAAGCCTCAGTTTTGTTTGCTTATTTTCAAATTGCTCTAAGTGGAATGACTTTCCTTCACATACAAAAGTCAACATCTTTACAAGCACAGAAAAATGAAGGTGAAAAAACTGTTCAGTTCTGACTTGTACCCCAAGGTTCTCTCTATTGAGTCATCACTTTGGGTACCTAAATTGCTGCAACACAAAGTATGTTTGTAAGGTTTGTCACTAAAAAGATGATTCAAACGGACCGTCTTAGTTTCAGAACTAACAAGAGTGTGACTAGAATTGGTCTGGCTTTTCTTAAGGCAGCACTGAAGGAGCCTATCACTTCAAATAAGTGAAAATGCAACTTAGTACAATACAGGAACAATCAGGAAACTGAAACTCAGGAAAAGAAAAGAAAACACTAGCAAACAGCAACAGGACTCACTAAACATTCATCAAGTACAGCCTGAGATAGAAAGTATTTGATATCAGCACTAAAACATGCTGACACTAAACTCTCTCCTACCTTACAGTCACTTTTGAGAACTCTATACACAATGTCTCATTGGATTTGTCTTTCATGTGCTCTTAATACTAACAATAGAATGATGGCATTGTCTTTGACACTGCCTAATCTGTACAATGGTAATTTGAATGCATTTATTTTGTACCTATTGTCTTAGGTGACAGGTGCCAATCCCATTCCCAGTTTACAGGGTCATTCTAAAGGCATGTAATATAAAATTCCATATTCATTCAGCCTAAAAAGAACAGAAATTTTAGAGAGAGGTAATTCTGTTTGCTTCTATTGTTTCTGTCAAAGGTCTTCATATTTCTGTACTAGATCAATGATCTTGATTTAGCGCACTGCCTTGATATTCAGTTCAGAACTGGAGAGGATATTAAAGAATTCAATATTTAGATATCCTAGTTCTACAAGAGGAGAGATAAAAGTCAGAGACTGCCTAGAAATGGGGAATGCACTTTAACAATTTTTATTTATATGTCCTTGAGGCAAGTTCTCAAAAAAAGGGGGCTTTTAAATATGCAGAAATCGGCAAAAGAAGACTTGACTTTACATGGCCAATTCAGCATATCAAATAAAAAAAAAAATGTACATAAGCTCTATTTATTATCTCTATCCCTCATCAGAATTACGTATGTTATGCTGTACTGATTTTTAGTATAAAAATGACTTAGAGGAATGGATGCAACAAACCAATGATGAAAGAGAAAAAATCCAGGTATTGCAGGAACAGATAACTATGTGACATGTTTGTTTATTTATATATTAATTAAAAGGTCCAAACAGAAGCATTCATATTTACTAAAAGTTGTTCCTGCTAATGAAGAAGCAGTGAAGTAAAACATTCAGGTTGAAGACATGCTGAAATACAAAGCTGGAAAGTATTTTTTTTTTTTTTTTTTTGAAATTTAAACATTTTCTCATTTTTGGTCAGTGGCAGTTTCAGTGGATTTCCTGGTATTGTTATTAGCTTTTTTAAGGGTTAATAATATACATATGTTCAAATTATGTGTGGTACTAAGCTTTCAAAAATGTTGGATTNGTATTTTTTTTTTTTTTGAAATTTAAGCATCTTCTCATTTTTGGTCAGTGGCAGTTTCAGTGGATTTCCTGGTATTGTTATTAGCTTTTTTAAGGGTTAATAATATACATATGTTCAAATTATGTGTGGTACTAAGCTTTCAAAAATGTTGGATTTTTATCTTTTAAATTAGAGATAGAACTATCGCACCTGATTTTATGCTTAAACTACAAAAAATAAAGATTACACATAGGAAAACAACTTGTAGACTAAAAAATTAGTGGTCTTTAATTTTGCAGTCAGCAGCTTACTACACTGAAAACAAGGTATGGTAACTAGTGGCACAGAGCCACAATCTAATTGAAATGCAAATGGAGCTGCAGAGTGCCAGGGAATATTTGGCTTACTGTAAGAAAACTAACCTTGAGGATTCAATTTCCTTTGTCCAAGAAATACCATCACTAATCTCATAGTGTAGTTCATTTGTAATTAGCAATCAATCAGGCAAATTTCCATATTCATTAGCAAAAATCAGTGAATGTTTAAAGGGATTATTCAAAAATCTGCAGATGTATGGTTCTAATTTAGTCTTAGTACAGTGGGACCCTTTCATCTGTGTTCTTATGGAAAACTAACAATCCATGTATGTAACTAAATTTTCTCTTATTTTGACATCATGTTGCTCTTCAGACATAACAAAAAACTTTCACACTTTGAATTCTGAAATATTCTGGACCTTTTAGTTTTCCAGAAATGTTTAAAACATTAACAAAACTTTCAAGAAGTTCACTTCCTGTGAGGAGCAGCCAAAGACTCTGGGTTTGCCCAGTTTAGAAAAACAAGGCTCACTGCTCTCTGCAGACTCCTAAGAAGGCGCAACAAAGATGGAGTTGCTGAGCTCAGTTCCTTGGTATCCAGTGACAAGACACGTGGGAATGGCTCAAAACTGCACCAGGGGTGGATCAGGCTTGATGTTAGAAAACATTTCTTTACTGAGAGGTTAATGAAGCACTGGAGCAATGCTTCTTAGAGAAGTGTTTAACTCCCCCAGCCTGTCAGTGATTAAGAGGCATTTGGAAAATATATTTAATAACACGCTTTAAGTTTTGGTCAGCCCCTAAAGTGGTCAGGCAGCTGAGCTAGATGACAGTTTTAGGTTCCTTCCAATGAAGTATTCTGTTCTGTTCTGTTGTATTTTATTCTGCTATCCCCTCACCTCTGAAAACATTCTATTGTCCTATACACCATGGCAAGCAAGCTTAGTTTTTCTCTTACTCACATTTATTTCTTCATATGGCCTCTTTAAAGGCTGCAAAAACTTTCCTCAAGTCACATTTTTCTAAAATTCCAGTGCTTCTTACCTTTGCATTATAACAAACAATAGTAAAAGTGTAATAAATTTAGAGCGGATGGTTATAAGAAAAAGTCTTCAGAGGAATAAGAAGTACCTGAGTCAAGTACTGACAGAAGAGGAAATAAAGGTTCCTAGCAGTAGTAGCAGTGATATAGGGAAATGGACTGGGAGATTAAGAAGGTCATATTAGAAGGGGCCTGTAAGAACACATTAGGCAAGCACCTGTCAGAAATATTGGTAATCCTTTCTAGCAGAAAAGGAAAGTCTGCCTAAATGCTTTTCTGCCTGTGATTAGATAGCATATAGCTGTGATAGAGATTCTATTATCCCATCCCAACATTCTCTGCTGATGCATTCACAAGCACTTCGAGACCAGTATTACAGCAATGTTCAAACTGAAAATAACATATGGCTCAACCTTTGACATCACAGTCCAGCTGCAGTATCCAAAAGAGTGCCTCATATGCTCTTCTGACGCCCAAATTCTCTTGTGTCCTCTTTGCAATGTGATGACCTTGGGAGGCTTCATTAATTCCATACTATTCCTATGCAGTGTCCAATGCCTTTAATCCTGAAAAATAAGGCCAATGGGAGAGAGAGACCCATTCTCAGGCAATTTCTACTTGCTAGAGGACCTCTCAGCTGCAGAGCAACAGCAGCTCATCAATCTTCTTGACACTGAAACTTTTTGCAGTCTCTAAAGCTCCACAGATACTTTGCAACAGCAGCTCCAGTCCCCTCAATTTATGATCTGTTCAAATGTAGGATTAAAAATTTTACTCCTAAGAACTAGATTCTTTCCTTATGGTGTCTTCTGGCCTGTGCAGCTCTGAAGCCAAAGAAGTAGGGTAAAATCTCACAAATCCCTGTTCTTTCCTTCGTGGGATATGGAGGAGCACTTGCTTCTCTCATTCTCTTACTCTATGAGATGCACCGCTGGGTTAGGCCAATAGCCTAGCTTGGTATTCTACCCCTGGCAGCAGCAGTAAAAGATGCTGTTTATGGAAACCATGTAAAGCTTGCTAATTCCTGCAATTCATTGGGCTTTGTCCCCCAACAAAATTGGAGTAAGGGTGATAGAAGATACACCTCTGCCTTTCTTCTTTAGTATCAGTTTATGAACTTTTTGTCCACAAAGTTGTCTAACCCTATTTCAAACCTGCTGACACTCTCTGCCTCTATCATCTCCTGTGGCAAGAAAATACCATTCACTGCCTGCAGTGTAAAGAACTGTTACCTCAATTTAGTGACTGTCTTCTATAGGCCCCTTCTCAGTGCCATAAATGAGTGCTATGGTAACATAGGTTTCCAGATTCAGCAAATGACATGTTAAGGATCTGTTACACTACTGTCTAGACAGACATAGTGTA
This sequence comes from Agapornis roseicollis, assembly GCA_002631895.1. Classification (NCBI taxonomy): domain Eukaryota; kingdom Metazoa; phylum Chordata; class Aves; order Psittaciformes; family Psittacidae; genus Agapornis; species Agapornis roseicollis. The sequence continues at coordinate 14,530 of NDXB01022529.1, forward strand.
TACAGAAAAAAAATGTGTCAGTTTTTTATTATCGAATTGAAATTCTCAGGCATGCACTGTGGAGTTGATCTGTACAGGTTCAGTGCACATTTTCTGACATCCATCAGGCTGAGTACTGGATAACTGTATAAAAACTACAAATACTGCTAAGACAGAATTTTTAGGATTAAATACGGAGATGCTTCTGCCTATCAGGGGCATGTTAAATACAACAGATCTCTTAATTCTTTGCTGATTAATGGTAAGGAAAAAAAGCACTCCTAATACTCTAGCTACTACAAAATATTTTTTTACTGGAAGAGGAATATATAGTAGATATATCCAACTCAAAAGGAACTTTGCATTCAAAGATGTAAAATAGTTACCTTTTAGTCAATGTATTTCTAGAGTAAGAATGTATATCTGCAGAAACAAATCATGTTTATGACAGGTAATTGTCTCACAAAAACAAGTAACGTATTCTTCTAGCAGAATTCAAATGAAATTTTATTATTATTATTTTTGATGTTTTGCACAAATTTTCTGACTATGCTCAATGACCAAAATTATTACCAATTATATATTATCATAGTTATACCTGACTTAATAGTCATTAATTCTTCATGAACTTAATATACCTTCTTTAAAATTACGATACTAAATGTATAGCCATAACTATAAATAAAAACATCCTCAGAGGTAATGACTGCTTGAAGGGGAGTAATGCTTGCATTTTTGGCTAGTGAAACAAGAGATTAAATACAGAAATACTCACTTTCAGCTTTTAAAAAAAGAACAACTTTAGCTTCAAAGCAGATACACATATGTGTGCTTGGGATATAGAGTATATGTGCTTGAAGAAAAACAACTCCATAAAGTCTATTTTTCAATAGAAAAAATCTTAATAAATACAGAGTGCAACTTAAATTATTTTGACATAAACAAATTCTACACTCAGTGAAAACAGTTATAACAAAAAAATGATGGATTTTTGATACATACATTTTTTTTGTCCAGAATGAGTTTTATTGAACTAGTCATATAAAAATGCAGAAGAACAAGAAAAGTTCTGACAGAAATAAACATAAATATATATTTATGAAATGCACCTTAGCAATTGTTTTAGAATAAAACTCAACAACTAGCAGGGGGTTGGTATCTAAATACCTATCATATAATATATAAAAATACTACATCTATTATGAACATTGTCTTTAATAATATTCTCCATTTTATAAGCACTACAATGCTCATTTAACTTCAGAGAAGTGTCACCATTGCAAATATAAAATTGTATATAAGGTCAAAGAGTTTGCAATATATTTTGACAAGATGTTTCAAAGTATGGCCTTGATATAATGTCCTAAAAAAAACTATGTCAGGACTTGATCATACTTGGCAATAAATGTCTATCCCAGCTGTTCAAAACTCAGGATCACTGGACTTCTAAAAGATTATGCTTACCCATAAACCAGAAGGTTTGACCTTTCTTGCTTTCTGTATTCTGAGCTACTAAAGTCTAGAGGTTCTCAATCTTCTATTTAAGAAAAGTATTCTCAAATGTTTTCCATGGTAATTTGTTCAGGAGCTATGCTTTGAGAGGAAGTAACTTAGTGGTTTAGTACTGCAGAATAGCTAGGACCAGTCACTAAGCAAGGCCTTCACATACTGAACAGAATATAAGTAAATGGGAAAAAAACAATCCTATCCCAAGGCTTTCTAAATCAGTATATATGGAAGGATACAACGGACAATCACAGCAGCAGCAGACTGAGAGACAGGGAGAACAAAAATCATAACTAGAGGTTAGCAGAAATAATTTCCTAAGTGAGTAGCACATATCAGTATGTTTTTCTACTCTACCAATCTTTCTGTAAATGTCAGAATGTTTTTTTGACAGCAGATTTTGACAGACATTTGCCTAGGTGTAAATTGCACAAGTTTCCACTCTTCTAAATCATATCCAATGATAATCAAAATTACCAAGTGGGTGCCCAGATATTAAAACCAACCAAACAGTCAAACAAACTAAATTCAGTAGAATGTAATCTGTAAGAAAATTTTTGGGGGTTTTATCTCTTGCTTTACTTAAACACTGATCATTTGATAATACAGTTGCGTTATTAACAGTTGTTGGGATGCTCATTAATATAAACAGTATTCCCTTGACATGTTGATGTACAAAAATGCATGTACTGAGTTTATAATGGATGACACAATATAAATTGACATACATAACATACAGTACTTCAAAGAACGGCAGCACAAAGCATGTTGATGTGTCTAATAATCGTAAGTGACAGATGGTTGCAGGGTTTTTTTATGCTTAACAACTGAGTGGAGAGACAACATTTATCTTGTATTAAACGTCTGCATTCTAAATTGCCTTTAATTACAGGGGAAGGTAGGATATTAAAGGAATGTATTTCACTGGATCATTTCCTCTTTGCAGTCCTTATCTGCTAGATATGCTTTAAGAAAGCCTATCATGCTGGTCCCTTGAGAAGGGTCAAAGAAGTATAGTCTTACATAAAACTTAATTAGAGACAAATTAATAATAACATGTATTGGGGATTTTTTTGGAAGAGTCAAAATTTCAGGCCTTGTTAGTTGACATTAGTAAAAGGCAGACACCTCAGTCACCTTACTCTGCTTCCCAGAATATCTTCTAGAATCAAGAAAAGCCCATCTTATTCAGTGTTGCTTGTTTGCTGGCTTTTGACAATGTTTTCTCTTCCAGACATAAATTAGTCAGTTCCAATGGTAAAGTTCATAAATTTACCTAAAAAAACACAAAGGTACTTGACATTTATGAAGTAAGGTTTTTGGAGAAGATAGGATTTTATGAATTGAAATATAAATCAGCTAGTGCAGCTGGTTCAGTTTCATGGAATTTAGAATTTCAGTGTAAAGATTTGTTAACACCACAACTTTGTTTAGGTTTTTAATATTTTATTTGCTTTTTTCCCTGTATTTTATTGTTGACTGTATTGTATTTTAAGTGCTTGCTTGACATACCAGTATCTCAGTAGGAGCTCATGGGGGACTTTTATAACATTTTAAATAATTAATAGTAATTAATAGACTGCATTAAATGAAGCTCTCATAATATTCCCTGTATCTTCTGCATATAGCAAAGCTTTCACAAGCTGAGATCTTAGCTCATCTTTTACAGTGTTTAAAGCTATTCATTTTTTCTGCTTAAAATGTGAAATTGTAGTATTCTATGCTTTGTACTCCAGAAAGGCATCAAATATATTGGAGACATTTTTAAAATGCACTTATTTTTCAATGAAAATGCCACACTGGAAAAATATGCTGTGTTATAATTTGGGAAAGCCAGATTTTGTTACCCTTACTCAAACAAAACCTACTGATACTGTTTCAGATCTATGGGGCAGTACTTCAGGTCATTGTGATTACAGTGCCTAAACTTGCTGACAGAAGTCTAACTTTTGTTATTGTTCATTATATTTAATCTAATCTAAATTGAATCAAGTCAGCAAGTCTTTTTACATCAGAAAAGCATTCTGAACAGGCAACTAGAGTGAGGCAATAATGTACTGAAAACTAAATATGTTTCATGACTCAAAGTCACTAGAAGTTACCTATTTTTGGTGAGCCAGGGCCTTAACCTATTGTATGTAGGTACCTAAACAAACTACATTCACATATTCAGCCTTCTGACTTGTATTGTTAAGATGGTTTTTACACATTCAGATGAAATATTCCTTACAAACACATAGTTACAATGGTATTATATTTGACTTTTAAGTAGAGAAAAATTTCTGAGTTTTGTTAAAGACCTAGAAAGCATGTTTATTTCTTTTAAAATAGTATCTTTCCTACAGATACAGAAGGTAGCTGATTAAAAAGGATTCTGAACTACTACAGACCATCTCCCTTGCCAGTAGCAACTTGAGAACTTTTTAAATTAATGTATAAACTAGTATATAAAGGCAACTAGCAACTACTGTTTCTTGCAAACTAAAGAAGATTAAATGACAGCAAACTCTTATTTCTGGTGAACGTTTACCGTCTTACAAAGGAATAATTTAATTTTCATTCCTTTCAGATGTGTTTATAATAATGTACAACACATGCATGATTTCAGCTGTCAGATTAATTTTCACCATTGATAAAATTTTGGCTGCTAAAATTACCCATAAACCTACAGATTTTTGATTGCTTATAAAAACCCCACTGTTTCATTCCTCACACTTTTGAAACTCAGAGATTAATATACTAGAGACTCACAGACAAAACACATGATTATTCTCCACATAAAGATGTCCCCTGTCTTCTTTTTTTCAGCTTTCATTAGGGACACACAGAGCCTTTTCATAGTTGCTTGTATTTCCTTATTTCTCATATTTCAAAATATATTGTTGTTTTCTGGACCCGTCATGATTTTTCTATATCAAACTATGTCTATATTAACATAATTTTGTTTATTAATTAGGTTTTTTAGTATGAGAACATGAAGGAATAAATTGTAACATCCGAGAAATCTGCACAGCTGCATTCATAAAACATACCACTGAATCACAGAAAACTTTAGGCTGGAAGAGACCTCAGGGTGTCTCTTGTCCAACCTCTTGCTCAAAGCAAAGCTAACTTTAAAGCCAGGTCAGTTTACATAGGGCTTCATTCCCTCAGGCTCTGAAAATCTCCATGGATGGGGACTCAGCAATCTCCCTGGGTAATTCATTCAAGTACTTAACTACTTATGTAGCTGATTTTTTTTTTCACTATAGCCAGTTGCAATGCCTTTTATGGCAACTTGCAGTTGTTGCCTTCTGTCCTTGTACCACATTTATCCTCTTCTGCAGGCTAGAACAAAACATCTCCCTCTGCTGGTTTGTTCTCATACACTGTCTGCCCCAGTCTCCAAATCATTTTCCTGCCTCTTTCCTGAAGAAGCATGAAGGATTATTTTTCTGTACTTTCTGTATCCTATTTATTTAGTTCTACTCAAACAGATTATAATAGCCTTTTTTCTACTTCTATGAATTTCCTTTCTCCCCAATTAAAGTTATGAAAATCACATTCTGTGCCTCAATATACTGCATTTCTAAATAATAAAACCAGTCCCATTTATATACATCAGCATGCCATTACAGATACAGTAAAATGTAAAGGTTTTGAAATGTCATCTCTATATACAAACTGAGTAGAAACAGACTATTAAGTGATGCTTATATATCACCATTTACTACACATGAGCTCCAGCACATAAGAACCTGTAAGAAGACCTATGCACAAAAAGAAGTGAAATTGTTCCAGGAGCTTCAGAAACTGTTATCTAAAATTTGCTCTTCTTTTTAATTTTTGGATACAAAGAGTTACAAAGTGAAATACTTCTCTCTTAAGGGATGCTATCATACACCTGACCTATTGTCTTTGAGGACCTGTCATTTCTGTTGCTATTAGGAATTTGCCTTTTACATTCTTTTGTTTGTTTGGCATACAAGATTATATACACATCTCTAGCACCTACATTCTACGCAGGGGGTTTTCACAGAATCACAGAATTACCAGGTTGGAAGGGACCTCTAAGATCATCAAGTCCAACCCATGTCCTACACCTCATCAGGTGCCATATCCAGTCTCTTTTTAAACACATCCAGGGATGGTGACTCCACCACCTCTCTGGGCAGACCGTTCCAATATTTTATTATTCTTTCTGTGCAAAACTTCTTGCTAATATCCAACCTGGACCTTCCTTGGCACAGTTTGAGACTGTGTCCTCTCGTTCTGTCCATTGCTGCCTGGTGAGAGAGACCAATCCCCACCTGTCTACAACCTCCTTTCAATAAGTTGTAGAGAGTGGTAAGGTCACCTATGAGTCTCCTTTTCTCCAGGCTAAACAACTCCAATTCTCTCAAACACTCCTCACAGGGCTTATGCTCCAAGTCACTTAGCAGTGGCACTGCCATTCCTGATACCATCTCTAGTTTCATTGAACATTTTTGACTTTACATGTCCTGTACATAACCAAGTATCTGTACATATAGTGTGAACATCACTAGGATTTTAACTAGGTAAATATACTAAATGTGTATCTATTCCATAGATAAAAAACAAAGTTCTACCACAAATCATTTATCATTGAAGGGCATGAAGTCAAACCGAGGGCTGAAAGGATGTGATATACCTTTCCCAGCAGGATCCCCATCAGAGTGCAAGCGCAGGAGAGAAGTCCTTCAGCTTTTTTTGTTCTCTGTGCTTCTTGAAAAGGAACCCACAGAGAAGGGAACAAGAAATCTAGGAAACACTTTTAAGATATTTTTCCCAAAAATGTCTCGCAGAAAAAGAACTCTCAAGAAGCATTTAGTGCAAGCAAAATCTATCAAGTAAGTGATATCAGGCCATTTTATGTGAATGCAATAACAGGTGTATTTCCTGCTGGAAAAAGGAGTGAGGTCAGTTATATGAAAAAACAGTCAGGTTGTTAGAAGAAATGGGCACCTATAAATGACATAAGAAATTAAAAACAGATAAAGCTTCAGCTCCCATGACTAAGACAGTGACAGAAGAACACTTAACAGCTTTTAAGGTATTCATGAATGCGTGATGCATGTGCTAGGGATAAGGCATGCCACAGCTTTCCTTAATATAATCTCCCTCTGATTTTATATCAAGATAAAGGCATCTTTTCCCTGAATCTTTGTCTTCTTGCAACACTCAACTGCCTGCCTTTATCCAAATTTTCTTTTCAAACACACAATGATGAAATTCTGATTTTGTCCAGCTTTGTCACTGACTTCCAAATGGACAAGTATTTCTCTTGCAATTCTTATTTTTAAACAATGCTGCTGATACAGGGCAACTCCTTTGAGAGACTGGATGCTGAGCAAAGCAATTGTTTAAAGTAACCATTTTCCAACTGGTATCATTAAAAATAGAATAATCCATAAAAGGTGTCACATGTAAACTCATCCTTTTTGCAACATTCAGAAAATTCATGAAAGCCTTTGTTCAGAAATACAGAACACTCTGCTTATGAATATAAAGCAAAAAAACACTGAACAAATGCTCTGTTTCAGCATAGTTTCTTCATTTCTCTATGATTTTAGGCAACTGAAAAGATGGTACGAAATTAGGAACTAGTTGTTCTTCAACTTATAGAAAAAGGTGTATTAACTTTCATCTTAATGTAAGAAAGACACTTTTTACAGTGAAAAAAAAATACCAGAGCAGGGATTTGTTAGGGTCCCCACCACTGGAGGTTTTCATGATGTGATTGGACAGGGTGCTAGATAGTCTCATTTAGGCTCCCTTTCCAATGAAAGTCTGGAGCAGATGATCTTTCAAGGTCCCTTCTAACCTGATCTGTTCTCGGATTCTAGGAATTATCACAGCCAGTCTCACTAGTAACATTACCTGGGTTTTGTGGCATATCATGACACAGACTCAAGTTGATGCAGAGACTGAAATCCTGGTTTATTACCACCAAGCCCTTTTCATCCCGTTGTTTGGTACTTTCCCAATCTGCACATACACACAATGTTCAATCTCATTGGCCCCTGTAAAACTCTCCAGGTAAATAGTCCAATCACAATGCTGCAGACCTTCTCACAACCCCCACATCCTCTAGCTTCCAACTGAGATTCCTGCCACATCTACATCCTGGCCCGTCTTCCCAAGTCTTGCTTGTTTACCTTCCCTGTCCTTCAACATTCCAACTCATTGCCCCAGGGCTTGTCAAGCACCGAGGCCTCAGAGCTCATTCCCAAACTCTTTTTCATGCAAATGTTATCATCTTCACTCCCCACAATCTCCCCCTTCTTTGTTTTGTATATTCACTATCAACACCTTCTTAAGGGCTGGATTAATAAGAAACTGCATAAACTAATAAAAACTAACAAAACACTCTTAATGCAATTTTTTCACTCCTGCTCCTAGCCTAGCAAATAAACAGTTAGAGAACAGTTAATGTTCTGCACTAACAATTGGTTTCGAACTATATAATGAATGTTATAAATGTCCAAAAATGTTTTTAAATAAAGTATCCAATTTATTAAGCAAATAAAGGCAAGCAAACAGCGCTGGGTGCATGGGAAGTTGCCACTCCACCAACATGCACACCCCCAATTCCTGTGTCCTGTTTATATTTCTTTGTGCCTATACATATTCATAAATAGGCATTCCTTTCTTTAGCGTGCACTTTTTCCAACTTCTAGAATCTTCTTGAATTCTCTCCTATGTTCTTGGCACTCCCCCTCCACCCCCCCGCTGTACGAATTGAAAAGAGGAACCTAGAGAGACTAACAAGATACAGGAAGTAACAATACACAAGGCTTGCAAGATACATAAAGTAATAACCCACAAACATTTTTATATATGATACCTGTGAAATATGTGATTCGTGTCAATGTGAAGTAATAAGATATAACCCTCTTAAAACATGGAATTTTTGACAGAACATGAACATAGTTTTTGTTTCTTATCTGTATCAATTCTGTTACTGCTTTCACTATTGGTATTGTGTATAGAAACGTTTGTGAAGAAAACAAAGTTAAGCATTAAGTACAAACAGGGAAATACTTCAGGAAACTTTAAATAAAAGTCAAATAATTCAGTTGCAAAAGGATTTGCAACTGGACAAGAAAAACGTGGAATTGAAGAATGGGGTTGATTGAACAATGGAATTGTAAATGAAGGAGTCTCAGGAATGTCAGGCTTTGAGAAGGTGTGAATCACTGGGATGGGCTTTGCCAGAACTACCTGGTGTCTATAAACAGGACACAGGAATGGGGGTGTGTGTGTGTATTGGTAGAGCAGAGACTCCCCACACACCCAGCGCTGTTTGCTTGCCTTTATTTGCTTAATAAATTTGTTATTTTATTTAAGATCCTGTTTGGATAAAATGATTTATAACAATAGCAATACAGTTGCTAAAATAAACCAGGTAGTGAAAGCAATAACAAAATTGATATAGATAAAAAGTAAAAACTATACATATTCTGTCAAAGATTCCATGTTTCGAAGAGGATTACATTTTATCATGTAATATTACTTCACATTGACATGAATCACATAAGCATATTTCACAATTACAATACAGCTACATATCCATTTTTGCAAATCTTAATAAATCAATTTCTTGCGGCTGTGCTGTTATACCCCCCGGCCACCCCATGTGTCCACAGGATTTGAGGCTGCCATGGCTTCCAACAGCGGTCTGAAAGGACTCGTAGTTGTGGCAGCCTACAGGAAAAGGGTGTCTTGTCCTGTCACATGGGCTACAGATGTGCTTTTTTGGCTGGGCGGAAAACCACGGTAGGGTCAGTCCTCTTGTGATGAAGAGACAGAAGACAGGGCAGGACAAACCCATCATGCAGGTACCCAACCAGGTCCTTTAGCTGTGGAAACACAAGCATACTCTTGTCCCCTGGTTATTAAAAGGGAATGGGCCTTCCCATTCATGAGTTTCAAGATTATGTACTTTAACATCAGCTTTCCCCTGTTCAAAATTCTTAGACCCCCCAAAACGGTGCTGTATAGGAGATCCATCCTCTGTCCAGCCATTTAAAAATTCAAAACATAACAAACTTTTGCTATATATTCTTGTGGAGTTAACCCTGAACACCCCCTTTTTTGTTTTATATATCTACTATCAATGCTTGCTTTATAACGCTGCCATCGTATTAGAATCTTTTTCAGTTTGCAGTTCTTGTTTCAACCAATCTGTTCCTCCAAATCCTGTATTCACACCCAGGTTACTTTATACACACTAAGCAGGGCTCCTCCCATGTGCCAAGCAAGTTGCAGGCACTCTTTTGGCTTTGTGGTGTCTACAAACTGCCCCAATTCTTCAATAGATTGAAAGGGTTTGTTTATTTTTTTTTTTTCACTCCATGGCTGTGGTGTCCATCCTGGCCATTCCATCGGTGGAGCACTGGGAGCTGAATAGGAGGTCAGCTTCTTTTGAACATGGTTATCAAACAACTAAAGGGGCCTCACTGCCTTTTTATGCCCCCCCATTAAAAACTCTCCAGGTAAATAGTCCAATCACAACCCCCCAAATCCTCCGGCCTTCAACTGAGATTCCCACCACAACTACATCCTGGCCTATCCTTCCAAAGCTTGCTTGCTTACTTACTTTTCCTGTCCTTCAAGGCCCAGCTCATCACCCCAGGGCTTGTCAAGACCCAAGGCCTCAGATCTCATTCCCAAACTCTTTTTAATGCAAATCTTATCACCTTCACTCCCTGTGGTTTTGTTTTTTTTTTTTTTTTTTTACCCCAGCCAAACTCAGAGTACCAGGTGCTCAAGTGGGTAAGTCTTAGTTACCCTATTAAAACGACTTATAGACAGAGTACATGCAGAAAGACAAGATAATGGCCTTATGTCTTTGTCTACATTTTGCCATTTTGTATGGCTTCCCTAAAGAGCTTGATATAAAAAAATGAATGGAAGACTTTCCTTTAAGGTTCATGTGATATGAGTAAGTCCTCCACATCAACCTCATCAAATGCATTGTTTTACAATGCAGGTATGCCCAGGACTCCAGCTGAATCTGTCTCAGGCTCCTGGACATGCACTGATTATGTATAAACAATGATACTGACAGAACTATTGAGCACAGCAGACTTGGAATTGCTAAAAAAATTGCCAGACATCTCGCTAAAATAGCAATGTCTGGAATGGTTCAGAAGAAACAAAGGGAAACAAAACCAGGATAAAACAAAGTTGGAAAAAGTAAGCACGCTCATATGTATTGTAAGTGAAAAGCATAGAGTATAGAAATTAGGATTCTTGTACATTAACACCTGAATTTCTCCCTCCTTTGTGTCAGGGATTCTCAGACTTACAGTATTTTGTCTCTGAATTTTACACAGAATTTCAAATTTAGAACTAGGCTGAAATAATAATAATCTAGGCCCTATCATGAGTTATGCCATATATATCACTCATATCTATTAAATGAAATGTAGATATGTATGTGTATATATCTACCTGTGTGTACAAATGTATGTTGTTCTGGAAAAGCTGTAGGTAAAGAATGATTCAGAAAATACTCATCGTGCATTTTCTGCTCACAAACTGAAAAAAACCCATGGACAATCCACTAACAAACCAGGTTAAGTTCATTGATTAGACTACCAGGTTGGGATATAAATTGTCCTTTTAAGAACGTGTAGATTGTGCTTCATCTTCATAGATACTTGTTTGGCAAGATATTTTGAAGTCACAAGCTCTTTTCATGATTTGCTTGTATTCCGTAACTGCAATACATTAGAGCACCCCACATGAGATGAACTAAGAAGTAGGACAAATGTTCAAATTTCCAAGTCCATATTTAGGACCTGCCAAGGAAGGGAGCAAAATAGTGCAACAGAGTCTCTCTTGAAACACAGGAGGACTCCTTCTTCCCTGACTGAAATCACAGCTCAGTTCACAGTCCAGCTGCATAAATTACAGGCTTGTTTCTGGTAAAGTCAACAAGAGAAAAAGACAATAACCATATATCTGTGAAATGTAATATACTAACGGAAAGCACACGAGGATTTTTACACGGACTACGCACCATTAACTTACTTTTATTCACATTAGTTTATCACCAGAAACATAGCTTCTGCCTTTACTCAAATGTTTTTATTTGGTGTTGTTCTCTTGTACAGGGGGCAAAATAGCAGGTTATCTAATCACCATGAAAAAAACCTCCTTTTAACAACGTCAAAGTTCTAAAGGCTTCCTTCGTTATTCATGTAGTACAAAAGGCATTATAATTCCAATACCTCATTCCTTTGACAAAGATTATAGCAAGGACAGAAAATGCCCACAGATTAATTCATCATTCTGACAGAGTTTTTAATGAGTGGGAAATGCCAAAAATATCCATTATCTTTGCAGTTCAAAACCTGTAATATCATGGACCAATTTGAACTACTTGCTAAAATGTCTTAGATTGAGCATTCATACCCAGAAGTCTGCCACTCGTTAAACTTTTTAGAACATATTATACATCATTCTGCATGGATTAGAAATTAGATATGCATTATTTTTATTTTATTTTAGAGCAAGAACAAGAGGATTTTTCCCCTCAGTTTGTGAAATGTCTTGCATTTGAATAAAAGTGTAATGTCCCAGTGTCCCCTAGTGGGCAAATGAATTCATAGTTGAAGCATTCATTCCATAGCTGTCTATAACTATTGGTCATGTGAAAGAGAGGGAGATTTTCTCTACCCCTAGTATTTGATTTGTCTATCAATTACCCAGGAAAAATGAGAACTTTGTGTCCAGCCAGCCTGTCAGCATCCTGGCATTGGGACCATTCACCGGGCAGTCCTTGGGCAGTCCTGCTGGATCAAAAGGAGATTCGACTGACTTGCTCAGGAAAAGGCTCCAGCAGCATAAGGAAGACCCCTCAACAGGTCTGTCCACTCTATTTGAGTATGTTACCCACTGTCAGCAACTGCTAGTGCCCAAAAATGACTAACAGTTTATGGAATAACGTTCATTATTAATATAAAATCATGCCAAATTAAGGTTCAGAGATTGCCAGTGATACAGACTGTCTGCAAAAACAAGCTTGAAGTGATATACAATCAGAATATAATCACTAAAAGCAAGTACCATGAGCTAGTTATTATGTGTGCATGAGATAAAATTCTTACCCAATAGGTGTCGCTATGGGGGGGAAGGCAGATTCAGCCTGTCAGCTGATCCCAGAAGTTACTGTGGAGTCTTCCCTGCTTTCCCTTTCCCAATTTTACATATTTATACTATTTGATTCAGGTTAGTAACCTCCTGTAACCCTCTCACCAATGTACACAGTGGTCAGTTAATTTGTGTATGGTTACATCATTTTCATCAGAAGGGCACCCTAGTCATGTTTTGTTGACTAGTGAAGCAGTGTGTTGATGATTATGTGCAGTGCCAGGCTTCAAGGATAGTCTTTCCTGAGTAGAGATACATTAACTCTGTTCTTTAATCCACCTACACAAGGGTAAAGTCTCCTCTCTCACTATCAGTTCTTTGTTCATTAGTGTTGTTCAACTTGACCTTGTAGGAGGTCCTCTTTATCTCTCCAGGATTCTCCATAGTAACACAGGTTTAAACTTTCTAACTATATGTCTGTGGACCTTGAGTGACTCTAGTCATGCATATTTTATTACTGACAGGTTTAAAATCCTCTTGCTTTGCTTTTACAAATCCAAATAGAGTTTCCTTGTTTGGCAGCTGCTTATCGGTTTATCGGTACATGGTGCCTTCAAGTTCCCACTCCTGCAGGGAGTGTAACAGAGCCTGCCCACAGCGCCTTCCTTTTACCCTACTCCATTCCGTTTCTCTTAGCATATGGCAAGGTTGCAGGGTTACCTGGTAAACAATCACTGAGTAGATTATGGGCATGCCAACTGCATCTCATCCTGGGAGCAGCAGCTATGTTTTCCCCTACAGTTTCCTTAGTGTCATAACTTGGGATGACTGGGGGGAAGTGATCTATAATTTCCCTCATTTTCTCACACTATCATCATCATCAGGTTCAGAAAGATTGAACTACTTTGGAGGGCACATTTTTGATATAAAATGCAGTATTATAAAGAGAAGTACGACAAAAAAACAGAGAACAGCTGAAGTGCTAGTGCACTTGCAACTGTAACCTCTACAGAGATTGATTGAGCCAGAAAAAGTCCACTAAATCGCAGCCATGATTCACTCAGACTTGGACTTACTCCAGATGCACAAAGCACTCCAACCAGGGGGTCTCTGCCAACCATTCTCTGTGCTGCAGGAAACCTCATGATCAGTGCGACTGAAAACACCCACCTGAACATAACCTCAATATATTTAGCTTAGCAAGGATCAAAATACAGATCTGAAGAAGCTTCTCAGGTGAGTAGGACACATTTTGCTCTAAAACCCCAGAACAAAACAGAAATCCAATAGCAGTGTAGGGCAACTGCCTAATTCTCTAAGGACAGCACATGTTGCAGCAGGTGCCAGTGCTGCATCAGGCACATCCCCTCTGGACATTATATTGTCCTACTAATTGTAGCTAAGTAGATAGCTTCATTCTGCACCTTTAAAACAATTTTCATATTTGAATACCTAACAAACTGCCTCCTCTATGGAGGCGTAAGTAGGGCACATAAATATATCTGAGCAGAGAGAGGCAGAATAAAGTACTGAGAGAAACAATGTGGCTTTCACAGAGAAAATATCCCAGTGCAAAACCAGCAGTGAAGTGTATCTAGGCTTACTTTAGTCATTATTAGAAGTGTCTAGTCAGGACATATAATATGTATGAGCAACAGCTGCTTCATCAGAGAAAGCTTTTGGTCTTGATTCTAGACTAATGACGAAATCCACACTTTCACAACACTATTGAATACATTAGCACCCTCTTTCTCCCTTATGGCATGTACTCCACCATTTTTAAACAGGGAAATACATTGTTGAGAAGCAGAGATTATTAATTTTGCTAAGAGCTCAGGTAATAAATTAACAATAATAGAGCATAAAACTTTCCATAAGAAGTCCCATATTTAGTAACAAATCCTTTAACTGCAGCTCTAGTATAGTTAAACTCCCAGGTGCAACTTTTAGAGTCTGAAAAGACCCCTCACCTTTCCAGTCTGATCTGTCTCTCAAAGCAGATTTATTCAATAAACCTATGGCAAACTGAGCAGTAAAAAGAAATAGTTTTCCAGCTGCATTCTGAAAGTAAATTGTTTTTGCTTCCAATTAATAGATTGAAAGTTGAGACAAAAACTCTTTCTGATATATTAATAAAATTTCACCACCTGACAATGTATGAATGGTTTTGATCATCTCCACAGCTGATTTTAAAGGGTTGCTTTTTGGTTACGATTGAGCCCAGATGTAATCACAAAAATAAGAAGAGATGATTTGGAGAGAGAGACAGGTCTCGGTGAGGGAATCAACTTCAACCCCTGACAAGTGCGTCCTGGCTCTATTTTCCCAATTACACTGGAATCCAACAAGCAAGTTATTTTTTTGGGTGGAGGGGCAGAAAAAGGACAGATAGGGTTAACACATTCATTCACAAAGACTTTTTTTAATAAAAGCCTGTTCCACTATATAGGCAAAGATGCAGCAGACTCTTAGTGCTATTGACCCTTTATTTCCCACATGAGTTTAGCCAATTAGTGAAATCTCTCCTAATTTTTCCTCTGGATGTGGTCTAAGAGTCTTACAACTTACTCAGCATTTTAAACCTAAGTTACCACAACATTCCCATTGGTGTCAGCAGCCTCACTGATCAACTGTTAGCTTTTACTAAACAGTTTACCTCTCATCTTTGCTTATCTATTCTTATGCATCCCAAATAAGTGTTGTGACAAGCTGTAATATTCTAACTGTGATATTACACACCAAGATGGTGGGATACAACACATTAAACTTCTGTTCATGTCTCTTTCTCAATCACGTGTCTACTGCAAAACTTCTCAGTTTCCAATTAAAATTAATATTTTGATAGTGAAATGTCATCTTGAATTGTTACATGTGACTGAGTCAGGGTCTGCTCATGATGTAGAAACATTCAAGAGATTACTTGCAATGAATTATTTCTTCAGGTCCTCAGAGAATATAAACTGCAACAGATTTCTTACACAGAAAGTGCTAAGGTTCATAATCTCTCAACTGCAAGAGACTGATGCACTTAGTTTACTTATTACCTGTGAAACAGATTTGGTCCAATCTCAGGCTGCAATATAAAATACAATATTCTGTTTTGAGTACAGCACTACTTCTGTGTTGTAGTCAGAAGGGAATTACTAATTTTTATTTTTTTATGCATATCATACCATCTTTCTACCAAAAAGAAAAAAAAAAAAAAAAAAAAGGAAAAATAAAAAGGAAAATAAAAGGAAAAAAAAAGAAAAACCACAGTAGCTTCTAAATAACTTTTTTTTTTCAGCTTTTTATTAGTCACTGCATTATCTAGTCGTCAATATACACTAGGAACATTCCCAATTGCAAGCACATGAATACCAACATCTAAAATGGTAGACTATCCACCTGGGCATAAAGTGAGGCATGTCCAAAACTGCAGCCATGGAAAGTAATCACCCTCTGCACACTGGCTCAGATGCACAGCAGTTTAATGAATTTCAGGCTCAGACCAGTTTACATTTTCAGCATTTGGTGCCTCAGTGGCATCTGGTGGGATTTTATTTATTTATTTATTATTTTCAAATCTGCTCTGCATCATGAACCTCAGTAAATTTGAAAGGTTTTTGCAAGTAAGCTTGAAGGGCTTGTTCAGCAGACCTTGAATTATCAGTAAATACCCAAAATTAGTTGTCAACTTTGAGAAGGCTAGGAAATCCAACAGCATTTGATAGAAACCTCTCATGCTCGGTGTTACTGGGGCACTCTGCAAGCTCTGTGGACAGTATCATTAGTGTTTCCATTTAAATTTGGAGGAGGAGAAGTGTTATATCTAAGCTTTTTCTTCACAAGTGTGCACCTCAGCAAGAGAAAAGATTTGACATCACACAGAGAAGCCATTTCATTAATAGTGGTACAGGCAGTTTGACCTACATTTATCAAAGGAAAGTGATCACCGTCAGCCTTTTAAATCTCCTGCAGTATTCAATTTTTGTGAGCTCACTCGTTAGTTCTTGCTGTTTTCTCCACCATATCATCACTACTTCTAATCATATTATAGTAGTGTACATTACGGTAGTATACTCAGTATGAGTCAGAAACTGAATTATGCAATTTCATGAATATCCACTACAACATTAATAGTAAACCCAGACAGGCAACACTTACACGTACTCACTTGCAGGCATGCAATATTAAGTTTTCAAAATCAAGAACTGGAAGCCAGAAAATAACTAGAATTAGCCTTTATTGGAGAATATGTATTATGATGCTTTTTGCAGTGATATTAGAATATGTTTTATTTTTCCATAAGACCAATTCCTCCCAAAATTTGAGTTCATATTATTCAAGGAATCAGACTACATTGCTTCATATTAACAACAGAGGTTATCAGACTTTTTTAAGATGAACAACATTTTTTTCCAAGCCTCAGAAACAGCTGTGATGTTTTGGCTAAAAATTTGCAAACACCTATGTGAGAAACTCGTAAACAAAAATGTGCAGTGCTATACATGAATGTACACGTCGGTTAATCTCTTCTCAAGGCTGACTCCACAAGACATTGTAAAAAAAGGCAGAACTGTACGTATTCAAAATATTTTAGCAAGCAGCCCCCAAAACAACCCCATAAAATAGGGAGACCGGTGTGAAAACTATACTGACATAAATTAAACAATGTAATCATGTAATCAGTCATAAACAAAGGAAGTCATATACCACATTTCTCCTTCTCTAGAGTACCAACTATGAAACAAATGTCAAATCAAAAATAAATAATGGCTGCAATCTATTTAAGGTACAAAACCCAAACCTTTGTTCCTACCAAAGGATATCTGTACAAGTACAATAGAAAATTAAGGTCTGAAACTACTCATTTAATATTTGTAAATACATACTGATAGAATAAATTGAGAAATTTCAGGTAAGCACCATTTCAGCATATTTGCAAGTGGAAAATTCATGCCAGCAGGTGATATTTTGGTCTATACTGTATATTTTTAGAGCTATGGAATTGTGAACTGCAGCATTACAATCTACAATTTCACTACATCCTATGTTTTGCCTAAGTGTTTAGTAAGGCAAAGAAAACCACAGCCAGGAGAGAAGTACACAAACAGAATAACAAATAGGTTTGCTTTTTATTTCAGGCTTTTATATAGTAGAATTGTATTTTCAATGCTAACATAGGATCACAATGGCAGTTTTTAACTTGCTTTCTGGGCACGTAGTACAGTTAGGAAAGATTTTCACGTAATCAAAGTTGGATATTTCTAGAGAGATCAAAAGAGTCTGTGAAGTGGAAAGCAGGTGCTACAGACATCTTAGAGGATCTGAGAATGCAATTAACCAGCAAATGAGCCTTGGAAGACCTAGTCTTCCTGAACAGATGAGCACAATAAAAGCCACTGAGAAATGAGATAGCCAAAGCACACTAATAACAGTGGCAAGCATATAGGCATCTGCCCTGTATCTTAACCTTTAGGAAAAGAGCAGATCAGATACAGAAAAGAAAGTAGGTACAATTATGTAAATATGTGGGCCTCCTGGAGGAGATGAAAGTTTATTGATTGCTTTTACAAAGGTTCAGTTAAGCAAAATAGTACCGGCCTCTCTCTTTACACTCTAAGTGAATTGATATTTGGGATGGCTGATGCTGGATGAAAAAGGTAAAGTGGCTTCTAGAAGATTAGAAATAACAAGTGATTTTACCCTTTAGCTTTTATGTAGCAACTGTTTTCAGCCTTTATGTTCTGACTGCCAGCATCAAAGTTTAGCACTGGAAAGTGTTTAACAAGCTTTGTGGGGGGAATCTGGGGTCACCAGCAGCCTTTAACATTTGGGCAAATATAATGTCGCTTTGGACAAATGAAAATAATCCATCTGAACAATTTCTGCTGATTCCAAATTTTGTACAGGGCTTCTTTAAACAATGTGAAAGTGAGGTCTCAAACTTTTAAAATAGGTTAGACTTCCTATAAGTCTGTTCATATTTTTTCTGACTTCTACAAAACACACTGCAGTAGCTTATGTCTTTACAGGGTATTAATCACAAAAAACAATTGCATGTCAAGCCTAGTATGGATATCATAGACATGCAGGTTAAAAGGGGGATTTTCTGCTCTGACACAGAGGATCTTTGCATGACATGGCCAGAAAATTTCCTCTTTTATGAAGAGTGAAATAATTCAACATAGGAGTGTGGGAACAAAGTGTGATGTCATTCACCTTGAAAAGAGCCATGTGACACAGGGTGTGCACCTTGCATGGCTTTAATAATACAGCTGATAGAAGATGGCTCACTGTGTATAATTACAGAATATTTTCTCATCTCAGTCTCCAACAACTCTGGAATCTTAAAAAGCTTTGTCTTCCCCATCTCTTAAGCTTGCTGCGACTTGTTGAAACTTGAGATACGGCTAGAATGACCTCCAGCCCATCCAGCTGCCCCTGGCAACAAGCGTAATCAAGCTGTGTAGCACTGCTGAGAAGATGAAGTGACAATTATTTTTAAATGGTCTTGACTTCTTTCCTTGATCATTGTTTGCTACCTTGCTAAGTGTGGGGACCTAGGCCTTAGGTTGACAGTCAATAAATTGTTTTTCTAAACTAATGATTTTTAGCACCTCACAGTCTATAAATTAAACAGAGCATTCTGTTACAGTAGTTGCTCAAATTACTCAAGTTGTACTTAAAATACTGTAAGCCCAGTTCTTCCATACTTAGATGTAGCTACTCCCCACAACTAGACTTAAGAACTTTCTCCAGCCTGAGTTAACAATATAGAGATTCAAATACCCCTTGTTATGCTGAAAGAGAGCACCACTCAGCCTTAAGTGTATTCATTGGCTTGAATGAAGTTGAATCTTAAATGACCATATTCCTTGTGAATAGGAGTGTCAGATCAGATGCTGCCCCCATTTTTAAAGTGTTACAGGTTCATTTCTTTTCCCTCCTGCCATTTTCTTACTGCTCTCCCTCATTTTGTGATATGCAGTTGCATAAGACAGGCATCAGCTCTTTTCACTCCTTACACTTTACACTTTAGTGTTGGCTTGATAATTTACTAAACCAAAGATGCCAATCTAGCACTAATGACTTCAGATATCTTTAATGGGTTAGCTTTTGCAATAGCACAGGCATAATGACATACTGCTGTCATTTATTAAGGATTTAAGAAAATTAAAATCTTCCAGACATGGAATTGATATTTAGAGGTCATCCGTCTGCACAGTTTGAAAGACATTCAGATATCTTTTCTGAGTCAAGCTAAGCGAAATATCTTACATTATTGTTAATTACCACAGCATGACAAGCAGACTGCTCTTCAGGTTTTGTTCTTTCAGTTGTGGATAAAAGTCTTAAACTTTCCTTTGCCTATTTTCACACACAGGCAACAGGCTGACTTCTGTTTGCCTGAAATAACCCATTGCTGGTGATACCACCTGATGTAAAAGAGTTAAGAATAGCCCAGGGAGGAAAAGACAGAAGGAAGGAGCACATTAGCACCCTGAAAACACCCAGGGCTAAGGGGAAACAACATGCTGAACTGCCTGTTTGTTTTTACTATATGCATTGCCACACTTCTCTGCACTTACAGTGATATTCTCCTGTTTTGAAAGATATACGAGAACTGAATGTCTGTTGACTCTAAGGATCTGACCTGTTCTTTCCTACCTCCTTCCTCATTTCTTTTTTCTTTTTCCATTTTTCCTTTTGGCAAGGGTGGAAGCCAAAAGGAGCCTACTGTCTGTGAAAGATGAAGGGTGCATATGCAAATACAATTACATTTATCATCTCATAGTAACTTTTCACTTTCACCACAACCTCTCCTTAAAAATGTATTTTTTGGTCTGGTTCCTGATTTATTTTTTAATGTGTTTTTTAATATTGATATTTTAAAATCTTTATTTTAAAAAACAATTTTTACACAAGTTTAATGCAATTGTGCACTCTGGCAGTTCTGTAACCTACTGATTACTTGGGAAATATCTGTTTACTCCTCCAACAGTGCTTTTGATACTTTTCAGAATTCTCTAATATGAGTAGACACAGCTTCAGCTTTCAAGTAAGAACCAACATTGGACCAGATACAGAATTCACTACTTTTCTTCTTAGAATGTGAATGAACATTTAGCTGCAAACTGTGAATCACATTATATTGGACTAATGGGAATCCTTCTTTTCTTCCTCTCTTATTGCATGCATCATTCTCATGAACACTTCATATCAAAAAAGGGTAAGAATTCTCTTTGTCAGTCAAAGGTAAAAGAGTGATATGGGCTTCTGAAAAAAGGAGGAGTTAATTTAATCCCACTGCTGAATGGCTATCAGGGATTCGTGCTGGTTCCCTAACAGCTGTCTTGAGAATATCCTCAGGAACAGAGGACTGACTTAAACACTGGTGTTCAGCATCAATCCAACTAAAATAGCCATTCTCTTCCAATCTGGACAAATAAACAGCCTAAACAAATACAACAGCCCATTTGCTGCTGATGTTATAACATGACAGAGGCCTCAATTCTCTCTGCCCATGCCACAGGCTCCTGAAGGATTTCTGGAAAAGATCACTTTCTTTCTACATCCTTTCCCCAGATCTTATCACGTCCCATCTTCATTTATAATTTTTCATGAATATTCCACACCTCCCACCCTCCACTATGCAGTGGTAGAGATACTGGTCTTTTACTCAGCTAACAAACAATGTACTAATTCTTTTCCTACTAGACATGGTACCTATACCATATCTTCAGCGAAGCTACAGATTTCAGAAAGTATTGCTTCTAAAGCCAGGTTGGACAAGGCTTCAAGCAACCTGGTCTAGTGGAAGGTGTTCCAACCCCATGGCAGCGTGTTGGAAGAAGATGATCTTTAGTGTCCTTTCCAACCAAAGACATTCTGTGATTCTGTTAGCTGTCCTCAAATCTATTAAAATTGCAGCTCATATTGTGCCAAAAGAAAAGAATGTGAGGAAAATATTTCCAGTTCTTAGAACTTGAGGGTAAGGGAATGATGGTCAGTAGAATGAAAGACACTCACCCTATGTGTGTAATTTTCTCTCTTGATGATTTGAAAAAAGAAAATCTGTATTTTGATATATTACAGATTTTAAACAGTGTTTTGTTCCCAAAGCTTGGTATTTTAAGTTTTTAACTGATTACTTGTGAAAACTTTGGGGAGAAAACATTAACACTATTAGAAAAAAAACCAAAAACAACCAAAAACCCCAAAGAACAGTGTAAGATTTTTAAAGGTGTTATAAAAGCAACTGTCAGATATATTACTCTTGCATATAGTGCTGACAGATTATCTTAAAGAGTTTCAGAGTTTCATTCAGTCTACATAACAAGGTCTCCATACTGCTACAAGTGGGAGGTTGCTAAACAGTCATAAACAGTCATTGCAACTAGCAGACGATTTCAAATAGACTTCAGGATTGACCCATGGTTTGTGAACAGAGAACAGTGGTCAAAAGAAGTTTCTGGCCCACTTCAGATATAATATGTTAGGCTTATCACAGAAACAGAAATTGTGCCAATTTCCTGCTTTGTCTTTAAACTGATTCCTTTTCTTTCACTTTCCATTTCTGTATGTGATAACACAACAGAGTTTAATCATTCTTTTCCAGCTTCTTACAAAAACCTCCCAAAATTCACACTGATGCTGAAATCATAGCTATTGTCTCTTTATCTCTCTCCTTCCTTCTAGAAGTAACTTAAACCAAGAGATATCCATGGCCTTATTAATTGTGTTTTCTAACTATTTATTAATTGGAACAGGGGAACAGTACATCTGGCAACATTTACATTTGCAATTAGGGAATCTGATTCTCCACAGCAGAAGTCTAATTTTATTATTTGGCTTAACTTAGAAATAGTCAGATGGCTTAGATATGAAAAAAAAAATGTATTACTAAGGGATACAGGAATCTGCAGAGAAAGAATCTATCTCTTTGCAGAATATCTTGCACCAAATCTGTTGAATTTGTGCACCCTCATGACATTATATTTTGTCTTTCAAATGTTCCTATAATTCTTCTATTTTGTCTTCTATTTAAATTTTTTGTCTTCTATATTCTAAACAAAGACTGCTTTGCTCTTTTTCTCTTCCTTGTGTAGGTGGCCTGAGACAAGCGGCTTGACCTCCCTGCTGTATAGGTAGGCAACTGGACAGGGCTACATGATCTCCAAAATTAGTATAAGTATCTTCTGCTACCGTTTTAGTCATAAACAACTTTATATATGTACATAGGTGTATTTAGAAACAAAATACAAACAAGATTTCATGGGCTTGGGAATTTATATGGTGGAGAATAATAGCAGGAATTTGAGCATATCAATAAATAATAGACAAATGAAAAACACAATAGAGATGTTTTGTTAGCAAAGGTCTGAACTTAATAAATTCTAAAATATATAAAAATGTACTTGCTGCTTCTATATAATTTATTTTAATGTCTAATAAATATTTTTATGTCTTTAACCTTTTGCATTTCTTATCCATATTTCTGCACCTAAACCAAATAAAATAATATGCAATGTTCTAAAACACTGCCAAGTTTTCAGGTAGTTGGAACATCTGTAAGATAGTTGAACATCTCTATTACACACTAAAATATAATCATGGTAAGCACACTTACAGGGCTTATTCTTTTGACGATAAATTCTAGCAGGATATTTCGTGCTAGTGAGTGGGAAGAGCAGAGGGCTATTATAGTACTAAGAGTATGCATGTTCAGGAGACTGAATAGCGCAGAGCAAATAGGAAGGTCTATGTCCCTCTCTAATATGGCCTAAAACATGTTTAAGTCTGTAAAACTTCTCTTATAAGTCATATAAGTTGCAAATTGACAGGATATTTGAGAAGTCATATGCATGAAATAAGAGCAAGCTTAGGACAGAAATCCATCCCTAAAGCATATGGTGTGATACAGGATTGATTCCTATTACGGAGAATATGGGAGATGAATGAAATTGTAGCACTTTCTCCTGCCCTGTCCTTACACAGATGCAATGTTCAAGCATCTGCACAGAGCAATCAACAGAATTTCCATTCCAATTTTATTCTCCCAGCCTTTTGTCACATATATTGAAAACCTCTGCCAAAGTATATGTGATATTTACAGGGTAATAGGTGATGATACTTTCATGAAAGATCCTTAAATAGGCATTTCCTTGTTGACTGAAGTATGTTATAAAAGAACATAGGACAGTCAAAAATGCCTCTACCTGCCCTACTTCTTTTATGTCATCATATTTTCAGAAGTTCTCTTATCCTTTATGAAAAGATTTCCTTAGCATCTAATATTTCAAATTGCCACAAAGTCTTTACAAAAACATCTGAAAAACCACTGCAATAAATTTTGATCTCTAATTTAATTATGAGATTCAAATTGATGGCATACAGGTTGGTCAGACGGGAGCCTGTGGATTTATCCCCTGCCATCTATAGGGAATATAATTCAAAGTCAAAAGTATGTTTGGCAAGGTTATAAATGGAATAGTGCCATTTGCTTTTCCTATCCAAATTTCTTTTCTCTGGATGATCTTTAGATTCACCAAAGGGTAGGGGAAATAGCTTTATTACACTGATTAAAATAATGTTTTTTAAAAAAGAAAATGATGGAGATGAAATTGATAAAAACAAAGCTTCCAAACATCTGACTAACTGTAATAAAAGGGAGCTACAGTATCTCTTGTAATCCTTCCCACAGACAACACCTGGAACCTTGCTAGAAAAGGGTTTCTTTAATATATTGTATAGAACTTTGATAATATCTTTCACCTTTCTAAACTTTCTGAAGTTTAGAAATAGCAGACAGGTATAAAGATGTTCTTTGTACTGATGAAGTATCCTACAAAAAAATTATAGAGTAATTTCCATGAGACAGAAGTGAAAAGCAAAATAATTATTTGTAAAAGCAACAGATTCTATGAGATTTTTCCTGTATTTCAAAGAAAAAAAAAGGTATTAATAAAAGCAATAATATGTCTTTGCCTGAAATCAAACAAATCCATAGCTTGTAGTACCTTCCATTAATCTATCAAATGTAATTTTCTTAGACTTTCTTTTTTTTCCCTCAATTTAGTCAGTGACCAGACCTAATGTACTCAACATAGGTATTAGTATTTTCAGGATACTGTTGCTCCATCATTTTGAATTTTTTTTTGTTAGAGATAGATAAATCTGACTGCTTTCCAGTCAGTCCCATCATTCATTTTTTATAAAGCTGGCTACAAGGCACAGCCTACAAGTTGTTGAGTAGTCAGTTTGTCTGTAGTTCCTTCGCTCAAATGACTGTCATACATCTGTTCAGATTCACCACTGAGAAATGCAAAAAATTAATTAAAACCAATTAAAAGCACTTTTTTTTTTTTTTTCTTTTTTTTCTATTTTTTCCTTT
>NDXB01022530.1:990-65099 GCA_002631895.1 Agapornis roseicollis
TGGACCTGCTGCAGCCCATCTGCATCCCCTTCCCCCTTCAAACCTAGTTTAAAGCCCTTTCAATGAGTTCTGCCAGTTCATGAGCAAAAGTTCTTCCGCCCTTAACCGAGAGATGCAACCCATCCGCATCCAGCAGGCCAGGTGCCATAAAGGTCGTCCCATGGTCAAAGAACCCAATGTTTTGCCAATGACACCAGCTCTTGAGCCACTTGTTGATGATGTGGGCTCTCCTGTTCCTTTCATTGAATTTCTCTGCTACCAAAGGGACTGAGAAAAAGACCACTTTTTTTGTGACACAAAGATGCAAGCTCACAAAGCTACAGAATATGGTAAATAAGTTTCTGTAGTTGTTACATTTATCTTGTGTGGAAACAGTAACCCTTGCATGGTTAGAGCTAAATGTGTTACAGTCATCCTGATAAGTGATACAATACTTAAAGGTAGTTTTTCAGTGGTTTCCTAGTTCAACCAGTGCTATCCAAAGATAAACCATAAATAGGACAATCTTTTTGCAGTCAGTTATAAACACAGATCTGTGCAGATGGGTGATCATTGTAGATCAGTGCTATAGATGGGATCTGTGCAGGCCTGAAGAGCAGCAGACATGGATCAGTTAGAGTGTGAATGCAGAGAAGGGGGAATTTGCGCTTTAGTGTGTGCAGACAGTGTGCTTTCCATAAATACATATTGCACCTGCCATTGCTTACCATGCAATAGGTGAGCTTCAAGGTTATTCTGACCTTCTGGAGGGTTTTTCACAAGTGAAGCATGAACCTCAGTCTTGATATAAATGGAAACAAAACTACCAGGGATATCATCCTTGATTAGCAATCAGATGAGGAGTTTGCTGAATGTAAGGTTGAAACATTGAGAAGATATAAACAGAAACCAAAAGGGCCTTTTTATGTATTTAGTTAGTTAGTTTAAACAGCAGGTAAAAATCTAATTGAAAAGGAGGTATTCTGAGTTGTTTTCATATGTGAGAACACACATCAGAATTACCAGAGTGTAGAATGCTCTGGTCTGTTTGAAAGACTTTCCTATCCTGCAAAGCATAATGTTGGTACCTCTGGATGTTAAGAGATGTTGAGGAATCAGCCCATGTTTGCTTCCATGACTTTGTGTCATTGACTTAAAGGGCTTTTCTGAGTAGATAAGTCTGCTTTGCTGGCTTGAATATGGCAAACCTTGAATAGAAGTACCAGGGAGCCCTACAGCTGAAGGCAAAAGAACAATTTTAGCAGTATTAACACATTCATGTACCTACTGACAATGCTAGGGTGTACTTCTAGATATAAGCAGCTTTTGATCATGTTGCAGCTCAAAATGGGTAAACAATGTATTGTGTGTATTTGTGTAAAAAAGGTCAACTGATAGGGGATTGGTTATGATTGATAGTTATGGAGCCTATTTTCATTTGCCTCAGGTAGAAATACCTCTGTTAATCTGTAGAAGATGTATTACTTGAACATCAGAAGCACCACCTGTGTTGTTGATGTGTCAGTGCTCTTTTGGAACTGTATCTGCTAGGGACATATAATGTTCTGGTAGTCTGATAAGAAAGGCGTTATGAGAAAGCAGGCCAGTATCAACTGCAGACTCTCCTCTCGGTGACATCCCTTCAGGCAGCTTTTGGAGTCACTGGAGTAGCCACTCCTGTTTATACCTGATTTAATCCTTCCATGTAAGGCACTACAGATAGGCAGAGGTGAGTGCTCTTGCAGTTCTCCTTGCAGTGAAAAAATAAATGGGTCATAATTCCAGTTCCCTCAGACACTTGCAAAGAATTGCCCAATAAGAAATTAATAGAATGACCTCAAGGATCGAGAGCCAAGAGTAGGCAGCTGACACCCCCTCCATCTCATTTCCCTAAGAGACCAGGGATATCTTTGTTGTTTCAAATGAATTTCTTATGATCACAGATGTCAATTTGAGATTCGTTAAATTGAAGGGAACTTTTCTCTTGAATTAGTCCTGTGTCACTAGCATCCCTTCCTTCTAAGTTGTATTTCATTCTTCCAAATGAAGACAGTTTTGCACATTGTCTAGTGACTTTTCCTGACACATAAGGTACTTCACCAGAAAGAATTGCTTGTAGTTATTTGGTAGAAATTCATCAGCTGTTACTTACTGGATCTTAAAAATGAGCAAAACTGCATTCTGTTGTTGCCTGTTTATTTAAATTATTTGCAACACCTTCACACGTCTGGATAAAGCAGCCCTTCCAGCTTCAAAATAGACATGATTACAGCAGGCTGGCTATGGGCAAGAGGGATAAATGTGAGAAGGGTAGGGGAATGACATGGAGAAGCTCTGTTTAGTTGGTGGATTGCAGAACTAAATCTTAAAGAAGTTATTGTGCTGAGGAATTCCATGTATCACCATCACAAACTATTTACTCAGTCAACGTTCATGGTGTTGGATGAATGTCTGTCCATACTGGAATCTGACAAACATGTACATTTCAGTGGTTCTTTTGAAATAATAATAATAAAAAAATAAAAGAAATAAATCACTGATTGTGATGGGAGCATAATAAGCTATGCCAACTTTCTGACTGGAAATGAGGAAGCAGTGTTATGAACTGCCTGGAGAAATAAAGAATTTCCTTTCTTCTTCACACTGAGAGCAAGTGCATCACCTTTATACAGGGCAGAGATACATTTCAAGTCCAGATTTACTTCTAATAGCAATCCTGGGTGCTTTGGAGTTAAGATAGACCTGCTTTGACCATTGTGATGTAATTTAGGTTACACTGCTCTCACAGGGGGGTTGGACTAGATGATCTTTCGAGGTCCCTTCCACCCTTAGGATTCTGTAATTCTGTGATTGTGTCTCAGTTGTTTCCATGCTCATGATCCCAAGAGCAAAAAGATGCTTTATAAGCTTTGTCAGCTACTTTTGGCAGAAAATTAACCAAGGCTGAACTCCTGGAGTGCTGCTGGCATGGCAGGCAATGTGACTTTGTAGGGGTTAGACATGCAGTGCAAATGGTAATGTGTCACAGGATGGAAAACAATTCTCCCTCATACAGGAGAGGAACCTCTCCTTCCTCCCCCCAGGGTACAGAAGTTTGTTTTTCCTTCTCCCCTTGTAAGAAATACCCCTCTTTTGTGTGCTTAGGCTCATTGCTGAGGCATCTCATTAGCACAGTCCCTACACCTCCCTGGTGTGCTCCACTTCACCCACCTTTCCTGCCTCAAATTAGGTCCCAGAAACTACCTCCACCCTCCCGCCTACAAAGTTTTTAGTGCCCAGCTGACACACATACCAGTCCCCTGTGCCGAGGCTGAAGGCAGCTCTTCAGAGATGTGCTGTCTTGTGCCAGAGGGTCAACACCCACTTACCCAGCTTTCTACTGTATGGCACCTTAGGGAACATGTGTTAGCAGGGCAGGCTACTCGAGGAAGAGACCAGAAATGAGAATGTAAAGAATGTTAGCTAAACACAAATGGGTGAGTAAAACTGATAAATCTAGAACTACAGCCTTTTGGTGAGGCAGGTGAGGAACAGTGGGTAATGGTGTGCCTGGCAGCAGCAGTGTAATGGGAGAGAGGGGCTTGCAGTTGCCATTGAGAGAAAAAGCAATGGGAAGGCAGAAAGAATTAAAAATCAAACCCATGAGGTTTTGATTGAACATACAGAAGGCTCAGAAACAGGCCAGCAATGGGAGGGAAGGTAAAATAGGCAAGTAATGGAAAAAAGATGCAAAAGAAAAGTCAGATTGCTGAAGAAGATGTGGTGTAGTTACAGAGACCTGAGGAATGGCATTCAGCAGCAAATCGGAAGGTACAAAAGCTACTTGACTCATTATATGGCACAATAAACAAGTCATGGTATCATGTGGGCTTCCAACATGTCAAAAGCCTGCTTGCTGGTGCCTGGGTACATGGTATAAACTAGAGGACTTACTGGTGGTGCAGCTCACTCTGCTATCTGCGCATCTGTTGCTAACTGGAGAGTATTGGGTACTGTTTCTACAGAGGATCTTTGTGTCTGCTTTCATTTCTAAGGAATCCAGTATGTGTGTACTGGGGCTGCTCCACAACACAAACAAAACAATGGTATGGGGATATTTTAAAAGGACAGCCATGGCTTTAGACAGACATGCTAATGTAAGCATGTGCAAAGGTAAGATATTTTGTGGACCTTTGGTAGGCCATCACATGGATCTTTCGTGGATCTTTCATAGCATATCACTATCATGGAAGTTATGCCCTAAATACTCCTGCCACCAAGGTTAGTTAATTTATTCTGTGATAAGGTGATAAATGAGTATCTGATTGGTTCCTCTTAGGTTCCAGAGACAGTTATTCACCTTTGTTTCTTCTGTAATGCATACAAAAAGGCACAAGATGGGTTGGTGTAATTGGCTGAACTGTCTGTCTCCTAAAAAAATACTGAATTAAATTATTGACATTTTATAGGATAGAAGGAGACACCTGCTTATCTATTGTGTTTGAATTATGCAATCAAATAGATATAAAGGTGAATGACTTGTTACTTCACCACAGTGTATTTTGTAACCCTGTAGTACAGTTCGGCTAATTTCTTGTAGAGCAGTGGAGGGAACAGGTTTTATTGTATTGTCAATTCCTGCCTGATGAAATTTGCATCTTGATTACACAGGTGTTATTATTCAAATAAAATAGTTATTTTAAATATTAAAATTAAATTAAAAAGCCTGACTTGCACCTCAAGCTTCAGTTTGGTTCCTCTGGTCAATTACCAAAGCGAGGCAGCTATTTTGCAGTAAGTAGAAAGTCTGACTAAATAAGTCACTGATTTGAGCAAATGTCAGTTTGAGAAGTGTTTCATGTGTATTGAATGAGTTTTAGAAGAGAAGATTTTAGGCAGTCTGAAAGCAGTACTTAATTCTGTATTGTAATTCACTGGTAAGACGCCTTGTGAAAGCTGGTTGACACATTGACAAGTTACTTTATTGTCAGTACCTTATTACTTAGCATATAATATTACTTATCATGGTTTTTCTTTCTTCTCCTGTGTATTGTATCTGATGAGTGAATGCTTATCAATTAAAAAGTAGGTGGAGTTAGGGCGGGACAAGGTTTAGAAATTACATTATCATTGAGAGCTTCTGTGGTGTCAGGCTTTAGAGGGCAGCAGCCTTCTCCTAGAGGTAGCTTGGTCTCTTAGCATGTTTTATTTGTCTGTTGGAGTTTGCTGGATTCTCGCCTACAGATGATCTCCTATTGTCAGGAAGGCAGCAGGTTGGCATTTTGAAGGGGCAAACATGAAAGAAAACACAGAGGGCCAGATTTTGTGTATCTGGACAATTTTGTTTGTGGCGTTAGTTTTGTTGCCTTCAGTATTTCGAGTGTCACTGGGGATTGCTCATTTCTATGTGAAAATTCTAGTAACAGTGCTTGAGGTAAGTTGAGAATTGGGTTTAAAAGTTGTCTGTTTGCCTCAGGACATGTTTAATAAAAAGTAAAAATTTGTACATTTGACATGGATGCCATGAAAGTCAGCAGAAAGAATTCCATTAACTTGGATGTTTTGTTTGCAGCTTTAACTTAGAGGATGGTTCTTTGAATGCTGTCTTTAATGTACTTATGCACCAGGTTATGACAAGTACTTTTCATCATGCACCAGGTTATCACATGTACTGGTTTGAAGCCTGCTTGGGTTAAGTAGTGATTCCATGTTATATTGCTTCTAGATAAAGCTGGTTAGAATACCTCATGACAAGTCAAATATAAATAAAAAGATGTATTAGTTTATGAGAATTGGTAATAAGAACATGTATTTTAGATACAGATAAGTTTCACTGTTTCTTTGGGTTATTTTAATGACATGGTATTAATGAATACTGTTGTAGGTAAGAATACTAACTTTGCGTGTTTGCTTCCAGTTAAAATCTGAGGCATCCAGCAGTCACAAGTTCTGCTGTGTGATGCTTGAGGAATCAATGCAGCCTTCTAAAACTGTAATTTTTCTAGAGATGAACAGGTCATGGCTAAGATCCTGATTCTGCTGATATCAGTAGAAGTGGTTTGGAGCTTTTAATAAGCCAGAACTACATTTAATTTTTCAAGTCTGACTTCATATCCATCAGTGGCCAAAAGTAGGTGCTGTGAATTTATCATATTGAACAGTGATATATTTCCATTTTCCATTAGATTAATATTGTCTTTTTGGCATAAACCTTCTTTTTGTGACTATACTTCCTGTTTGGGGCAGAAAACTTATTACTAGTATTGTCACTATTATTAAGCTGTTAGAGCCATCTATTTGTGCAGTACAGCATGTCTGTAACAATGTGATACATTTAATATGATTGTCTTACCTTGCCAATTCTGTCGTATTTCTGTCTTAGAATTCTCTCTCTCTCTGGCTCTCAATAGTGATTAAGAGCTCTTGGGCAGGGACTGTCTTTGGCTGTATGAATGCCATTTAGCATAGCGTACCTGATAGCTAGCTTGCAGTGTTACTTGTTTTTTCTGATACTGATGTCAATGGGAAATGAGTCCCTGCAGTGGCTAGGTGTAATATTGGCTTTTATATGTAATACTTTTTTTGTGTTTTAGATCAGCCAGTGTTATGCTAATTACATTCTTATTGGTGCCCTGATTAAGAGGCTTGTGGCATTTAGAATTGATTTCATCAGGCACTCGCATATCAAACACAAACCTGAGGTGTTGCTGGACAGCTTTGCTGCTGCAGTTGGCAGGCATGAAAACAGTTCCTGTATTTTTGTTCCTCCCATGCGTTTTCCAGCTCTGAAGGACTTGTGATCCACTCGGTGGTACTTTCTATAGGCAGGTACTTCTCTTTGGAAAAGCATGTTAAATGTTTTCCTTTCCGCAGCTTTTCTAACAAGGTATGAGCATGAAGACTTTGTGTTCACACTGTGGAGGGTTAATTTATCAAGAAAAGAAATGATTAAGTTGTTGCGTAGTCACCAGAGATCTTGCTAATGAGGTAATGCACAAAGACCATCTTTGCTTCCTGTCATTAGCCTAAATGGTGAAATAAGATGCCTTACCAGACCAGTTAGTTCAAAATGCTAAGGCAGATGCTTGGTCACGTGTTAGCATGCTACTTACTGTACTGCAGGAATATCAGTGCTCTAGGAAGTACCAAACAACTGTTTGATGTTCCACCGATAATATAGCCTTGAGCACTATGTTGGATTCTCCATTTCATTGCAGTTATTTTAGTCTATTATGTAGACTAAAAAAATTAGTACAAAAGTTCTTACCTTACACTTTTTATTTGCTTCTTATAGCTGTAAATGACTATGCAAAATAGAAGGCAGAGGGAAGACGTCTTATTTTCCTCACGTTTTGTCAATTTGAAGAAAAATGAGAGTAGAGGTTGAAATCAAGGCTTTTTAAAATCAAAAGATATTTTTTTCAAAGCCATGTTTTCAAGGAAAGCATAGCTGTAGCCCTTTCTGAATGTGCTAGGAGCTCCAGGTGTTTTAGGATAAAGTCCAAGTTTGCAGATGTATTACTAAGCAATGAGTAATGGTGGCTTATGATAAGTAATTTTGATTTCCTGACTTCACCAAAGTGTTTCAGCAGTGTGAACAGTGACTGGAGCAAACATTGGGTAATCTATGTATAGCAATCTTGTAGCGATAGAACAAGGAGTAATAGGTTCAAACTTAAATAGGGGAAGTTCAGTTTGGATATAAGGAAGAAGTTCTTTACCATGAGGGTGGTGAGGCACTGGAATGGGTTGCCCAAGGAGGTTGTGAATGCTCCATCCCTGGCAGTGTTCAAGGCCAGGTTGGACAGAGCCTTGGGTGGCATGGTTTAGTGTGAGGTGTCCCTGCCCATGGCAGCAGGGTTGGAACTGGATGATCTTAAGGTTCCACTGGGGAATCTAGATACTTTTTTTGGTTTGTTTATTTGGTTTGGTTTGGTTTTGGTTGGTTTTTTTTTTTAAGAGCAAGCCAAGTTTTTTTACTAAAGCAAGACCTAGGGTTTGGAAAATGGGGGGTGGTTGTTTTTATTTATGGGATTTTAGGTTGTGTGAGGTTTTTGTGTTTGTGGGTTTTTTTCATGGTGTGGCTTTTTGGGGACTTATTTTTCAGGTTATATGGATGGTGTGATAGTAGAAGATCTCCAAGAGAGTAATTTCTCAATTTCATAATTGCTAGCTCATAATTACTATTATTAGCCTTCATTTATCCATTACATATTTCTGGAAATGATAACAAAGAATTTAGTTTGTTTTCTGATAGGGTTGTTCTTTCCTATATGATTGTAAGCTTTTATTGTGAAATAATGCATTTTCTCTAAGTTTTATATTTGCTTGTCTGTAATGAGATTTGGTGGAAATGACACTACTAGCAAAACTGTGCTAGGGACATAATTCCAGCCCTTTAGCACTGCAGCTGCAAGAGAAAATGTGTTTGCTAGGATGAAATCTACACCACGATCTCACAGTCCTGTGGCGAGTCAAATGCACGTGTTAAACAGCTGTAGCCCCATGTGCCCAGAATCGTCTGGAATTTCATGGGATCTGAGTTTCTGTAGGCAGTTGGAGTATTGTTTCGTGAAAACTCCGCAAGTGTAGGGAAGGCATCAGCCAGCTAATAACTGGGTTTTCGTTGAGCTGACAGCTCACTCGGACACTGAGGTAGCTAATATGCTGTAAACTCCCCCTGCAGCATGGACATGTGTTGCAGACACTTAAGTTAGTGGAAGAAGCTCACTACAGTGCTTTCAAATACACGGTTATCCTGAGCTAGCCAGTGCATCACAACCATCTCAAATAAATGTTTGGGACCCTTCTCAATCTGTTTCATTTCCCTCACTAGAATGGCCAGGAGATTTGTCAGTGCTTTTCACTCTCTGATTGTGGACAGATACCGCTTGCACATCCCCTCATACATGCAGTATCATTTGATTTGGGTTCTAGTCTGGGACCTGAGAGGAAAAATGACATCAGGCAGAAAGGACTGTTGGATTAAAAGCTCATAAGTGCTTGATCTTAGGTGGTGATTTTTACTGACATTCTGTTTGTATGGGAAGACTTTAAATGGAGTAATTGCCCAAAGGCCTTTGTCTCACATGAGAACAAAGCCAAGAAAAGGATTGAAAAATGACAGTGTAATGAGTGATTAGTAAAAACTTTTGTGATAAGAGGGAGAAGAGGCAGTAGAATGTGGGATGTAGAAGAAGAGAGGCAAAAAAGAATTATTGCACAGTATGGAAAAATGGAATACCAAACAACACACTGAACTGTACTTAAAAGGAAAATGGGAAGAAAAACCTATATTTTATTTTAAAAAATGAACATTCCATATAGTTTTTCATGTCATGACCTATGAAGAAACTAGATTACTGAAGTGTTTGGCACTCTTGTTTTGTTCAGAACTTAATTACAGGAAGCCTCAAACAAATGGACTGTTCAAATTAAGCTGCCAAGTCTTCACAATTTCAGCTGTCATCGCTCATTGGATGTGTGGACTTCTTGTGTCCTTATCAGTTCAGAAATGGGAAAGAGAGAAGCACAGCACCTGAGTTCTTGTTTGGTCAGCAAACTTAGGAATTAAGTTGTTCCATTTAATGCTTAAATTCTGTGTTAGTTGCAACATCTGCGTTTTTGTAAGGTATTTAAAACATCCTTTCATTACTGTTTTGCAACAAAGACCAGCATGACAGCTCTGTCTCAATACTGTGCAAAACAGAGGGATCACAAAGCCTTATTTTATTTTTAAAAACAAATTAAACATACAGATGCTAGTAAATGCAGGCCAGCATAGAAGCTGCTCTGCTGGGTCATTGCAGACTCTGACCCAGACTGGCAGCCTGGTTTTGACAGGTCTCAACTCAATTGCTTGATGAAAAGCCTAACAGCTGCTTGATTGTACAGTCCTATTGCCAGGAATGCCCTTCAAGCTGCTTGTTCCTTCAGCCCACAGTGCCAGTTCATGGATTCTGAGAGTTTTGTTCCTCATGGTGACTTTCATCTGTGTTTTTATGTAACTCTTGCTATTTCAGGTGATCTCTGGCAATATGTCCTGGACCAGATACTCCATAACTTAATTGTGTTTTGTGGAAAGATCGTACCCTTTTCATGCTTATAGATTCTGCCCAACACTTTCCTATGATGCTTGTACTAGAAGAGAAAACGTTAACTGCTCCGTATGCACCTGCTTTGTGCCAGTCCAGATTTGTAGACTTTTGCCATACACTGTCTCAGCCAGCTCTCTTTCAAGCAAACAAGCTTTGTGTAAGCATTCACCTGTTGAAAACTCTTTCTCATCTGCCTTGTCCTCTGCTTGGCTGACATTTAATTATATACTGCCACTTTTGTCTCAGTTTCTCTGTGCTGCGAAGCAGGAGTTTTTATTTGTGAACTTTATAAATGTTTGTTGGTTTTGACTTGTCTTGCTCATTTGAATTAGTTAGCATATAATTTGGTGAGTCAGCGGTCAGTGATTACCACCCTTTTCTACCTGGGATTCAAAAGCCAGCCTCCTCGATGTATTCCAAATTGTTTGAGACAGTATGAACAAACTCATTTCTGGTAGTGCTTGCCAGCTGGCAGGTGCATAATCATGTAGGAGGACCATGATGAGCAAGATAAGAGTGGTAGACAAGAGAATGCAAAGCAGAGAGGAAGGCAAAAGGCTTTATCTGTCAACCTAGATGATTTTTATTTTATCCCTCCCTCATGTCATACAACTCTCCTAGAGGATACTGGGGAAGGGTTGAGGGACAACAGTGCATTATAAAGAAGTTAGGTTTCCCTCGTGTCTGCCTTTACTCTCTTTTACAACATTCTTGTTCCTCTGCCATATGTTCTTTCTTATATCAGTGTGTGGGCTGCTGTTTTCATGACATCTTCTGACTCTCCAATTCTGAATGACTCTCCATGTGTTGCAAAAGACTGAGAGATGGTGTATGGTTTGCCTCTCCTAGGGAACAACTGGAAACTATAGGCAAGGCAAAGATCTGTGGTGTTTGTTTGGTGGTGGGTTTTTTTGTGTTGTTTGTTTGTTTTCAATATGTAGTGGATAGTTTGCATGAAGCTTAAAATACCACATCACTGCCTATTCTGCTTACTTTTTCTAATTTTCTTTTAAAATGGTAGGTAAACCAAAAAAGTCAGCTAAGGATAACAGTAATATCCTATTTATGCCATGATAAAGTGTCCCTTTTTGTTACTGACTTAAACTTCAATAGCTGCAGAAGGAGATGGTAGAAAGCATGTGGAACTTAACAATGGCAAAAAGCTAGTTGATGTTAGCATATGCAGCACATTGTAAGGTGGCAACGACTATTTGAGGTCAAGCTTCATGGTAACTTAAGTGGCTGCACATGCCAGTAAAAGGGAATAAACTGTTTAGCAAGAGTTTATCCTGAAACAAACAGATGTGTCCTTACCTGTTGTAGGTGGGAAGCCTTAATAGCAGGAATACAGGAATATCTAGTACTCATGAAAGTTACTATTTATGTCTATATAAGTATGATGAAAATATACAAAACTATGAAAACGTCAAAAATTAGGCATATTGGTATATTTGATTTTGGTAATGGAGGAGTTTTATGCTACTCTCCACAGAGAGGAGAAACTTGTTTTAACTCGGAAAGGTAAAAGACAGGGAAAGGCGAAAGCTCATTACTAAAACTGCTACTTCAGAAATGCTATGGATACGAAATGCTTTCCTCTGTTTTCTGTTAACAGAAACTGCATGAATGCCCTAAAACTGAGGTAATCTTCTTTTATTATTCAAAATTATTTTTTAAATCTATTTCTTTCCAGCATGTCTCTAATGTCAGTAATAGCATTTCTCATCGTTCTATTGCCTGAAGCTAACTGGGGAAGAGAGAGTTTTGGACCCAAGGACCTCACACAGTCTCTAAGGTAGCTCAGTAATTTGTGGGGTCCAAGGAAAAAAACCTACCTGCTTGTGCCAGACCATTTGTCCTGAGAATGGCAAAAGGTAATCTATGTAACAAATGAAAAGGAGGTGTGTAGGGTAGCCTGTGCTGAAAATCTAAGAGTTGGCTCCAATAAAAGAGGCTTGGACAATTCACCTAAGGTAATTATAGAATGTCTCAATGATGAAATGAAAACCATCAACATCTGCCTTTCTTATTTTGGGAACAGTGGGCCACTCTGCAGATTGAGGAGGGAGTAAAAAAGCAGAAGGCGATGGCACTTGGAAATTTAATCTCCACTGGTAAGATCTCTGAATGAAGGTGACACAGCAATATTCATCTTGTTAAAAGGAAACTATTTTAAAACCTTACCTAGAAAAGAGTAAACAGGAATGTAAATTGCATCTGATATTTTTTTAAGTAAGAAAACTGGAAAGGCAAAAGTGGAGTTTGATGGGCAAACAACTGAAGTAACAAACCTATAAAAGAGACGAAGTATGTTATAAGCAAGGTAATTGGTGAATGGTTGAGTCTTCTGACTAAAAGTGTTACAGACTAGTGTCGGTATAGAAAGATGTTACTGATAAGCATTTGAGAAGCTGTCCTTGTTCTCATAAGTATTAAGTACTTGACTCCATCACCTCTCTCTCTCCAAGAGTAGGAAGAATGAGTGTTCTTTGCCTTTGATGTTGCTCTGTATGGATTCTCTCTTGCTTCTTGTAACTTCTAGCATGCAAAAAGGCAGGATCTGCCAAGTAAAGGAGCTAACCATCCCACAGATCATAGTTACAATTTGCATCCTTCTCTAGGTATGGGAATAAAGTCTGAGAGAGTAGTTACTTTTTTTTCTTACTAACTACTTTTCCTTTCTTCTTTGACAAGGGGTAATGGGTGCAAACTGAAACAGGGGAGGTTTAGATTGGATATAAGAAGAAATTCTTTTCTGTTAGGGTGGTGAGGCACTGGAATGGGTTGCCCAGGGAGGTTGTGAGTGCTCCATCCCTGGCAGTGTTCAAGGCCAGGTTGGACAAAGCCTTGGGTGGCATGGTTTAGTATGGGGTGTCCCTGCTTATAGCTGGGGGGTTGGAACTTGAGGATCTTAAGGTCCTCTCCAACCCTAACTATTCTATGATTCTATGACCAAAGGGGACTGGGCTAAGTTCTCATAGTTATCCTTTTACTTGTACTGCCATGTTTAGTCATGTAGGCTGCTTGGGTTCTCAGCTAGTGAATTTTATGTCTGATGATTTCTTTGGACATTGAAGGCTTGACTGAAGTGCAGCTGGATGACAGTTTATGATTGTGATGGGGGCTAGTATGTTGATTAAGATAATTTAAACGTGTACAATGCTTCTATGTATAACTATGTATAACATATACAATATATAACTTGGGGGGGGGAATCTAGACACTTAGACGTTTCTTTATAGTGAAGTGACTAAAGGAAAAAGGATAGGGGGAGAGAGAAAAATATCAGAGGAGGGTGTTTGCGACAGCTAGGAAAAAATAAAACTGAATAGCAGCAATAACAACAACCATACAAACACTGCCTGAAGTTGAGTCAAGGCACCAGGAGGTCTCTGCAGTCTTGGCAGTACACTCTTGCCATTTCTAGGTGTGTACATACATGTTGTAGGTATTGTGCCCAAGGTTTTATTTGCAGCTTGCTCTGAATGCTCTTTGCCTTTCTTCAATAATTTAGCAGTATTAGATGGCCTGGCATTAGAGAAGTAACTTCTGGAATTAAATGCCAGTACATAAATGAGACATAATGATGAAATTGTAGTGCTTGGAGTAGGAGGAGAGCTATTTCTAAAAAGCACAGGTATTTTACTCTCTTTGGAATCCGTGCTGTCCATTCCACTGCGTGGAAAGAAGACTCATTTCCTCATGCAGGGATCATCCAGAGAGAGAAAACCTCCATGGAAGAGGAGCTTGCTGGCCAGCGTAGAGGGTGCTTCAACCTTGCTGATGTTATGTACTTCTTCAAGAAGGGGTGTGAGGCAGTTGCAGAAGATGAAGTTACCCAGCGTTTCTCCTCTGAGGAACTGGTGTCCTGGAATCTTCTTAGCAGAACCAATGCTAACTTGCACCATGTCAGCTGGCAACTGACTATTGTGTGGGTCATTGGGATCCTAATTCGGTATTGCCTCCTGATGCCTTTTCGGTAAGCCAGATGTAATTAGCTGGGATCTGTTTTTCATGTTGCTTTTTACAAAAGATGTGAAATAATATGCTATTGACTAGTGCAGAAAGAAGAACCTGGCAGGACTTTATTTTCCAAGATGCCATCGAAACTCAAATATCAATAAAAGAAAAAATGGTGCTGAAGATGCACATTTCTCATGTTCAGGATGTTACTAATTACTGTGGTTTTGAAAACCAGATATGGATAGAAATCATCTGGAGATCTTTTTGTTACGTAAAGAACAGCTGTTTCAGCTGAAAGGATCAGTCTCTATCTGTATGCTGAACATTTGGGATGTGAAGCAAAAGCAATGTTCAGGGAGCACAGGGCACAAAAATTCATGTGTTCTTGTAAAGAGCAAGTGCTTTTAAAATTTCTTACTGGTCTGGAAGGATGGAATGTTTAAATCATACTAGTCAATCACATAGCAGAGCACATATCCTGCTTCCATTTACACATGCAGTTTAAAAACACAACATTTATGCAGAAATGGCTTCAATATTGGGTTTGCTCAGTCATTAGTAACCAATGTTATTTAATTTTCATGATTATATCGTAGCTTACTGCTTAGAGTGGAAGCATGTTCTGAAATTTCTGGATAGGTTTAAAAAATTGAAATGAACCATCCCTTTTGGCACTGAGAAATCTCATCTGCTTTAAAGAACACCAGCCGCTACTCACCATCCTCTACTCACCATCCTCTTTGAACACAACAGCTTCTTTACCATGTGAGAGCTTCAGATCAGGATGTGGTGCTTTTTGGAAGATAGACTGCAGGCAGCACAAGGTTTTGTGTACTCAGTGTAGAATTAGTTGCGGGAAAACATGTGCTTGTATTATCCTGTTGGCCTTAGCTGTTTTTTATTGCTATATAGATGGTGTTAGTGACAGAGGGAAACATTGTGAAATGAATCAGACGGTTATAGAAAATATTTTCTTCCTTGCTCTTCCAATTTTGTTTCTTGGCATTCAATTAAGATTGTTTTCCTTTTGTAGCACCTGCTTGGCTGTTTTCACCATCCTCTTGCTAATATCAGCCACTACAGTAGTAGGACAGTTTCCTAATGGGAGGTAGGTATTTTCTGAGGGCTCTTTCCATTCCTTTTTTATTTCTTCAAATATTTGGTTACTGTGTTGAAATAAATCTGCTTGAGTCCAGAGGATTAATGTGGACTATCATGGGGTGACTTTTTCTCTACTGTAAACTCATAGAGAGACAAGACAAGAGTATGGCAATGGCATCTGAAAGTGGACATGCAATGGAAGCCAGATAGATACTGCTA
Source organism: Agapornis roseicollis (assembly GCA_002631895.1). NCBI lineage: Eukaryota > Metazoa > Chordata > Aves > Psittaciformes > Psittacidae > Agapornis > Agapornis roseicollis. Next base: position 16,329 of record NDXB01022530.1, read on the forward strand.
GAAGCATGTCTTAGAGTGGAAAATAGAGTATGTTCTACTTGAGTCGTAACAGGGCAAGTAAATCATCTGTCCTGAGCAATTCTATGTTAGTCCTATGAGATTGTTATGTCCTGTCAGTGCAAAAAATGCAAATGTGATTCATCAACTAAATGTTTTCTATTATATTAATGTTAATGAATGAGTCAATAGTGGATATTCCTGGAGAAAAACTATAAAACAAACTCCTGACTATTATCTTCTCTGCTTCAAATCTTGTGCACTTAGGTTACAGTAGAAGGCTGGAATAAGAATATCTTTGATACCTGATAAGCTTCTCCTGCATGGCATTGTTACTGAAATGAATCTTAGTATGGTCTTTGTAATCACAGCTATTGGGAATAATTTGGGGAGTTTACATTATGTTGTTCTATGAATGACTACATAGATGTGGAAATGTATGTTCATTTAATTTCTTTCAGAGTTAAACACTGGCTGGCCAACCAGGTTCAGATGATATGTGCCACATTAGGTATCCGATGCCTGAGTGGCCTTGTTCATTTCCACAACAGGTGAGTGGTGCCACCCTCCTCTTGTTGGGTGTGTATTGAGTTTTTACAGTACTCAATGTCTCAAATTGCAGAGTGGGATTCTTATTCCATTACTGCATAGATACTCTGATGGTACAACTTGATCCAAGAAGCTATTTAGATCATCAAGACTCTGTCAAGATGTTTGCATGCACTACTGTGTTTTCTATTGTGTGTTGGCAGAGTATGTGAAGGTGAAGAGCACTGTGTTCTCAATTAAATATGCACTTAGACATTTTTCTCAGTGCTTGCCATCTATGCGTTATAATCACATGCAAGAACATCACCATAAATATTCAGCTGTCCTATCAGACAATTTTTTTTCTGTAACTAGTTCTTCATGCTTCTCCTAAAGTAAGTTATGGATGATATTTCAGGAAGTTTTTGTAATATCTTGCTTGCTTAGTGATGGAGCTTTATGTAATGGGGTCTTCTGAAACATTTTTTGTTTATGCTTTAGAAAACAAGAAAAGACATGCTCTAGTGTCTTTGCTTTTAGTGTTTTATATCCAACTATTCTTTGATATATGCCTCTGAATGTTAATCTATGCAGCTAAAATGCCTATACATATGAAGTCTCATATCATCAGCTAAAATAAAACTGGTTTTGGTGAAATACCAAACTACTGAAATATGAAGGGACTCTTGAAAGTACAAGGAAAAATGATTTATCTGCTGTAATGAACAGCCGGAAGTTTTAATACGTATTAAACTAATGTTTCGTATTTTAAAATGTTTTGTGTCCTACTTCTTTTGGATCTGCAGACAGGCTGTATGCGTGAAATACTTTTGTCAGTGAGAGTCTCAGTTGTGGATGTATGCTCACTGGATGGGTCACCTAATGGGTGTAGCCTGCAGCCTGCAGAGTAAACATGAAGTAATTACTTTTGTGGTTGTCACTGCAGAGAAAACCGACCACAGGAAGGCGGCATCTGTGTAGCCAACCACACATCTCCATTAGATGTTCTAATCCTGGCCAGTGATGGATGCTATTCCTTGGTATGAACAAGAGAGTTGGTAAATATTGGTAATGTTGGTATGGCCTTAGATGTAGTGTTGGGTAGGAGGATAAACCTGTTGGTGGAAAGAGTAGGATTTGATAGCATTCAAGCTCACGTTCTGTGCTGCAAAATAATAGACACAGGCAAGTGCCTGAACACTTTTGAGCAAGAGGATTGGTATAATTTGTGAATGAGATTAGAAACGGATGCGTTTGTGTTCAGAATTTTATCATTTATGTGTAGTAGTTATGCATAGTAACCAGTTCCTTCTGGGCTTGCAGGTTGGCCAGACACATGGAGGGATTTTGGGACTTATTCAAAAAACTTGCATGCAAGTCAGTCAGCACGTTTTGTTTGAACGCTCAGAAATGAAAGACCGTCATCTGGTGAGGAAAAAGTAAGGTAGTGAGGTGTTTGCTTAATTGCCCTGTCAAGTCTCTTAATGGTGAGGTCCAAGCCTGAGTTGAGGCTGTTCTCATCCTGCATCTCCCTTTGGTGGGCAGATGTAGGTTGTCATCAGTGTAAGGTTTGGAACCGCGCCATCAATGAAGGTGCAGTGTGTAGCAGTCATCTACTGAACTTCTGATTGTTTGCCCCATAACCTCTAGGAATTTTCACATTGCCACAGTTGCCTTGTCTGCCACAGGCAGGATTGAGGAATGTCAGGACAGAAATGGGAATCCTGTCAGTACACCTGCTTCCCAGGTCATGCTACATTTTTCATCAGCTATGAACATTGAAGATGGTTTTATCTCCTGTGAATAAAGGGTAAAAGGAGGCTGATTGTAGCAAAAAAAACCCAAACCAAACAAGACCCAGGAGGCTAGAAGCTGGAAGACCACCCTGGAAAAGTGTAGTCTGTTTGTTTAGTGCCTATACTGCTATCCAGACCTGAAATACTGATTCTTGGCAGAGACAGCATGTTGGACTTCAACGTCATGAACAGGATTGACAGCATGGCAGTTCTTACATTCTCAGGCACTCACAGAGACTGTTCTTAGTCATCCTAAATCTTCATAAAGTACAGTGCAATGCAGCTAATGTTAAATGAATGTCTGTGAGAGTTTGTCCTTAAAAAAATGGAGAGGGGGCCCAGATGCTTTTTTTCTTTTTGATATCTGATGTTTTGGTTTTGTTCTTTAATGCAGACTGGAGGGGAACTGCATGCTCTTGAGTCATAGGAGGAAAGACAGGAAAATGACAGATTTTGGATGTCAGTAACCTGCTTGGTGGTAATACATTTGCTTTTAAGTGATGCAGCAAATATGGGAAAATAGTGGCATATTTCCACTATGTGTAGAGAATCATTAGATAAATATAAAACTGATGTTATGAACCTAGACGACATGAAAATTTGAAATATGGCATCTATGTCAGTCCAAAGAAGATTTTGACTGTGTTCATAGCTGAAACCTGTCAAAGATAAGGAAATGATTTTTACATGATTCAAATACCACCATTCTCTGGCTTCACAATAAGCGTTAAAATGGTAGTCTTGTAAAAAACCCTACTTTTGCAATTTGCAAGAGAGAATCTTGAGATAAAGTCTTGAAACTAACATATACCCTGGCTGAGGCTAGGGTAGCAAAGGGCAATTGGGCAAGGCTTTTCTTGTCCTAAGTAGGAGGTAATGGGTGTTTAGGTTCTTGGCCAAATATAAATATGAAGCATATGCTGACATTTTATTTTCTCTCCACAGAATTAGAGAACACATTGCAGAGAAGACCAAATTACCCATTTTAATTTTCCCAGAAGGTAGGAAACAGCTGTATTGATTTTTATTGCTCTTCTCACTTTTTGCCACTGAGTGCAGTTTATTACACCCAATCTTCATAAGTGAGGTGTTTGTTTGGTTTTAGTCTGTAGAATTAATTACCTCTTCTGAGATATTAGAAGTCAGATTCTATTACTTTACAACAGCTTTTTGACAGTCTGTTTTCTTTAGTGTATAGTATGGAAGAGAGAATAGGCCCTGGGATTATGTTTGAGAACTAAAGCTTATTTCTCCTCTAGCAACTCAAGTCTCCGTAAGGAGAGCTTTTAGGATTCCTTTGCTGATACCGTTCTTTGAGTGGATGCAACTCTTAACCTGTTTTAATTCTGGCCAGGTACCTGCATAAACAACACATCAGTAATGATGTTTAAGAAGGGAAGCTTTGAAGTAGGAGGAACCATCCATCCGGTAGCAATCAAGGTAAGGTATCTGCAGTTTTCCAAACATGGCAGGGCTATTTGCAGAAGCTTCTCATGTCAGAGAAGCTGTTCATGTGTAAACCTTAAAAAGGGCTTGTTCTGTGTGAATAAGGTACTGAATAAGCCCTGAGAAAACAGACTCTTTTCATTTGAGCAGTATCTTGCAGTTCAGTGCAGTATGAAAAATGTTTTCTTGAGTATCCTTACAGCTGATTAGCAGCAACCTGAAAAACACAGTTGCAATTGCTGTGCTGCATGTTCAGCTCAGCCTGTTCTTTCTGTCCTAGGGCTTTTTGCTCTTGTGTGCTTTGGGGATGAAGGTACTTTTCTTGGCACTTCAAGGCTTTCTGAGTAAACTTAGCTCTAGATACCTTAGTTGCTTTTTCTGCAACTGTAATGTTTCGTTTTTATGGTATTTCTCATGGAAATTGTTAAAACTGGTGTGAGCATTACCAAGGAAACCTTTGTATTCTGCATATCTGTAGATAACAAGCCTTTACGTTTTTAATAGATCTGGGGTTTTATTGAGATGTTTTTTAATGTGTCTATCACAGTTTGTGGTCTGTGCTGCTTGTGGAGGTCAACTTAAAAACTTGTAATGAATACTGAAATGTGGAGCTTTACTCTGAATTTACTGCTGCATTTTGGAAGTGTGATTTGTCCCTAATTTAACAAGTTGAACTGTGACTTTGTGACCAAAAAAAAAAAGCAGCTTATGTGATTTAAACAAAGGTAGCAGATCATGCCCTTTTGCTTATTCTTCTTTTTTGCAGTATGATCCCCGCTTTGGAGATGCATTCTGGAACAGCACAAAGCATTCCATGATGACCTATATGTTTAATATGCTTACCAGCTGGGCTATAGTCTGTAATGTGTGGTACCTGCCACCAATGGTCAAAGAGGTACTTATGCTGCCATATGCTTTGAAAATGCTCATAGAATGTTGTCTGGGAGGAAGTCTGCATTACTATGCATGGTGTGTTTGCATTATGTTTGCAAGTCTTTATTGACAGCTTAATGGACAAAGGCCAGAAAGAAACACTGTGGCCTGAAAACTAAGTGAGCACAGATTTATTTGGGTTAGTTACCTTCAAGTAAGAACTACTCTTGCAGGTATTCAGGCATTACTGCATCATGCTCCCTATTGCTCCCAAACAGCATCTTTACTTGGGGGCAGCTGCCTTGCTTTCTTCTGCTTGCAGAGACTAAAAGAGATGTTAAAATGTGGTTTTATGCTGCAGGAGTACTGTCCCTCAGCCTGGCACAGACCTCCCTTTTTTACTCCACAAGTAATACACAGATTCAGGCCTTCTCCTCACTCCGTACTGGGGTGCTTTTGCCATGTGTCCCCACACTACCTTCATCTGCACAGCTTCTTTTTAATTCCTTGTTTCTCAGCCCTGCAGAATACCCAGCTTATCTTTTGCCAGCAGCTTTACCCCACAGCTGAAGTACTGGGAGCAGGTGTATTTCCAGTTCTGGGCAGACCTATGACCTCATGCTGTGTATTGTTTGAGATTGGACCAGAAAACACAGAGCCTTCCACTTAGTTCTTTTTGGCATCAAATGGTAGCAAACCAGGCAGTTTTCCCTAGGACCATCTGGAACTGCCCTGCAGGTCACATTTGGCTTGAGGGCCTTGAATGAACCCAAGTGCCTGCTGTCCAACAAGAAGTATCCTTATAAGTAAGACACGGAGAAAATGTTTCAGTTGCAAAACAAGTAATTAATTCTTTGTCAGGAAGAAGAAGATGCTGTTCACTTTGCCAACAGAGTCAAGGCTGTCATTGCTGCTCGGGCAGGAATGTCTGTTCTTCCTTGGTAAGAAGCAACACTTGAGGTTGGGTTTAAAGCATTTTTAGGTGTTCTGAAATGTTAGCTTGAAATCCTTTAAAAATTCTTCCAAATTTTCTTTGCTTGCACTGTAGTCCATCATCCTTCCTGACTTTGAGTCAGAAAATACTACTTTATTCCTTGAACAATTCCATTAGCATAGATAGAATAATAAAGTATAAAAAGAGAAATGGATCTGATGGGTGGATGTAGCCAGGAGGTAGTATTTGGTGAAAAGAAATGATTTGCTTGTTAAATATGAGGTTAAAGGCAAGGCATTGCTTGTGTTGTGTACACCTTTACAGTACAAATCATTTAGCATTGTACTGCAAAGCCGAACATTTGGGGTGAAAACTGCTTTGATTATGTAGTCTTAATAGTGTAATGTTTTTCTGCCTTTTTCACCCTGAAGTGAGCTCCAGGTTGTTTCCTTTCTGTATCTTTCAGGGATGGGGGACTGAAGAGGAAAAAGGTCAAAGAGTCTTTCAAGGAAGAGCAACAGAAAAAATACTGCCAGTTGGTAATAGAAAATGGATCTGTGGGAAATGGAAATGTTTGTTAAATGGTATTTATTTTACCCCATTTCTTAAATTACTTAATCTCTACCAGAAAATGGGCTACTTTTTACATTAAACTTGACATGTTCTCTTTCTGTCCCTGTAAGATACTCTGCAAATGACACAGCAGGGAAACCATAAAGAACTAATATTTTGTATTAAACAAAGGTATCATTTCTGTAAGCAGGAAGATTTACAGTATACTGGTAAAATTCTCACTGATATTGAATGAGAAGAATCTGCAATAAATTATGAGATTCATTAAACCACTTTTTAAATCTTTGCATTAAACTGAAGGGTTAAACAGTAACTTTCCAAGCTTGTAATAAAACACCTCTGTAACTGTATTGGTGGTTTTCCTGTGAGCCACGATCAGTGTTCTACTGTAGAGGCAGCTCTCCTGATTTTAGAAGACATTAGGATATTAAGCAGTTCACCAAAATATGTTTTCCAAATTGCAAGTTGAAAAGAAGTGTTGGATGTCAAAGGGAAAGAGGCAGTCACTGATTTCACCCTCCATGTCACAGGGATAGAAGCTGTTGTGGTGGTTTCCTACAACAGTGGACAAGATGTGTTAGAGAGACCCTCCCACACAGGAGGTTCAAGAAGGACCCCTTTGCTTTCCAGCTGATCCTCAGATACTTAAGAGGGGCTGGGTGCATCTGGATTCAATCCTATTCAGTGGCTTATGTCTAAAAGGATTGTGTAGTGCTTGCACCTCCATGTCTAAATTTGTCCTGCACGCCAATCAGTTTTACTGTCACATTGCAAGGGGGGTGTCCTCAAACCCTTTACGTTTGACCAGCCTCACAGTTTCCCAAGAAAGCTGGAACTCTTGTGTCTGACCATCCCATCCAGTGTCTCATGGGGACCCCACTTTACAGCCCACCAAATTGGAGTATGATTTGCCCAACTTGTTCAGAGACCTGCACTGACAGCATCCTCCAGTTAAATCCTTTATTACAATTATTCAAGTCTCTGGAGACTCATACAAAAGGGATTTCAGCTGGAGATTTATACAAAACACAAGTTTGTGACAAGATAAAGTTCAGAGATTGCAGGTGATAAGATACTGTCTGCAAAAACAAGCTTGAAGTGATACACAACCAGACTACAATCACTAGCTAGTGTGAGTTAGTCATTCAGCATGCATGATATAAAGTTCTTGCCTAAGAGGTGTCCCTGTGGGGGAGAAGACAGGTTCAGCCCATCAGCTGATCCCAGAGGTTACAATGGAGTCTTCTCCAACTCCTCCCCTCTTTTATACTTCTATACTTCACATTCAGGTGGAGCTTGAGTGACTGTAGTCATCCATTATGGTATTATTGATTGCTGTAAAATTCTCTCACTTTTAAAGATGCAGCCAATGAAATATATAAGTGTGTGCTCAGAGGGGGGTGGTTGTACCTTGGAGGCAGGTAACTTTGGGGTGGAGGTGTGTGTTGCTATTACAACAACATTATAATGAGCAAGGTTCACTTAAGGAAAGTGATTTTGCCATAGTTGCAACAGACATCTCTTATATTTCCCATCTGACAACTGTTACATGACTTATCAGCTGTGTGGTACCATCCAGGCAGGTTGGCTTGCCTAGGGAACCATGGTGGAGCAGATACTGTGCATGCCAACTGTCCTGAAAGGGTCAACTGTATTTCACCCAAAAAAGGTTTCTGTAATACTACAACTTCTGCCAGATCCCAGTTTTCCCTTATGCCTCTCCCCACACTGATTTTCATGCAGACTTTCCAGGATCCCACTGACAAACAGCAGAACAGTGTCCCTAATGCCTGTGTGTGTGACAGTGAGATAAACTAGTTGTAGCCAAGGACAATGTCATAGCAAACACATCTTTTATATTGTGTCTTCTTATTTTGCTGTATTCCTTACTGTGTCTGTTTGTATGCATTACACAAATTAAAGAAAACCTGTGACCTGACCTCTGTTATCCTCTGTTATAATTATTTCTGGGTTATTTGTGCCAAGTGATAGGCTTAGATGGAAGAGAATGAATATTTCAGTGGATCAGGCACTCTAAAAACCAAGCCCAAACTTAAAAAAACCCCAATCCGTCAGTGTAAGTAATGCTTTTTTGGCTTATCTATTTATTCATTTTCTAGTTGTGCAAGCTACACAGACAAGTTGCATCACCATCTTAGAGAAGCCTGTGGCTTTGTCTTCTTCAAGAGGACAAACTTCCTCTACTGTTTGTTTACCACTTAATGTGTCTTCCCTTCAGATCCTTACCCAATGGACCTTGCACTTTTAATTGACTGGATGGCTAATCAGTGTAGGGGACACCTACACTGTAAAGCACAACCTTGCTTTGTAACTTGGTGCTGCTTTCTGATAACCTCACTTAGATGATTCATATGTAGGTAACTGTTGCTTGAGTCCTTAATTCTCTTGACTCCAAATGTCTTTTTCTACAGCTATGTCTTATCTTTGGGAATGTCTGAAATGCTCTTCTCTCTCCAACTTCTGCTCACCTGCTTTACGTTATTGGGAGATTCCTCTTTTTCTTGACTCGCTGTTTTAAGATGCGTTTCAGTAAGTCTACATCCATGCAGGACGAGAAATGTGAGCAGCGTGCCATCTAGTGGCATCTGGCTAGCGGTAGCGACCTCTCCCTGGCAGGGTTGCCTAATTCCGATGAATTAATCTTTCATTTCTCCTGCATTTCCAGGAAAACATAAAAACATAGAAATAACTCTGTATATCCCAAACATAGGATCTTTGATTATCGGTCATGGTGTATCACCAGCAAAGCATGTGCTTATTCTAAGTTTCGGCAGCCTGTGTTCTGTGCAGTTTTCCCGGGCTGCCTCTTCCCTATGATGAATCTAAATCAGAAATGCTTCTGTCCTTCAGCTGCTTCAAAACCAGGTAGGGATCTAATCGCTGACGTTTTATTTGTATTTGAAAATTCAGTAGAGCCAGCAAGCCTGGGATGTTCCTGAGGGCAGTATGGCGCTTCATTTGCTGTCATGAGTTCCTTCAGTACCTTGACACTATTCCTGACCCAGGGGCTGGGGACACTGTCAGAAGAAAAGATGTTTTCAGGATAACGAGGCAGATGTTCTGAACTTGTATTCTACCTACACAGATTTCCTTAAGCTGTAGTAAGAACAGTGAGCAGCTAGTGCTGAATTCCACAACCCAGTGTTTTATGCAAACTCTTCCTTGCGCAGCCTGCCTTGAACAAAAGCAAGAAAATCAGCCTGGGCAGCTCTTCATCTGCTGTTTGTTTTTTAACCCCAAGTCACTCTGTGGCATATGTTTTGGTTAGATGTGCAGTTTGAGGCCTGATTTCAAGTAGGCCAATGGAGATAGGTCACAGATGCATTACAGGTTGGACTTCCAGGTTTTTTAGCCTCTCTCTCTGCAGGATTTGCTTTTGGCACTGTGCTGAGGTGAAATACCCATTGCTCAGGCTTTTTTGTGCCTTTTTTCCAGCTGTGGTGCAGATTGTGGAGATGGTCTGGGAGGCATTCACAGGTTCATTTGATTTTGGAAAAGTAGGCTTAGAAGTTAGTGGACATACGGTAGAGAAAGAAGCCTTCCTGGCTCATTGCTTTTTTATTGTTGCTCTACAGATGGGAAGAATCTTAACATTTCTCCTCTCCCCTCCTCCTCCTCCTCTATTTATTATTCTATTTAACACTGGCTCCTCAATTAGTGTACCAGACTCCTTTGTGAGCAGGGTTCATTGTGATCAATTGTCATCAAGGCTAGCATTTAGTACATCCAATCAATGATGTTCTATGTAATGGTTGTGGTATTGACTGATTTTTAATTTTACAGTATGTTGAGCCCCGTTGAACTCGTTTAATATGATAATTGCTTTACTAATCAGTAGTCATGGTTTGTGTGCAATTGCAGATTATTGACATCAGTTGATATCCCCTGATATTTGTATTTGACTATACAAAAGATGCATGTGGTGAAAGACATATAATATCTACACAGCAGATATTAAATAGGGTAATATTGGGGAAAAGACTGCATCCTTGCATATCAGAATTTTAAGAAATAGGTTATTAAGTAATTCAGAAAACTATATTTCTTTTTATATGGCATAGCTATTAAATACTATCTTCTAAGTTTATGCAGACATCTATTAAACAGCTTACTTTGTAACTACATCATAAGCATTCATTTGTTCATACATTATATACTGTGTTTATCAATGATATAATCGATTTAAACCAAAAAAACAGTCATCAGATATGGCTATGGGCAGTTATATATAATGTTACGTACGACGTAAGTATGTACATACATTCAATAAAATAAACTGTATATTATACTTCAAATAACCACTCTAGCATGTTTTTTATTTTCATTTTATAGAATACACCTACAAGGGATTATAAGGACAGGTATCTGTATAAAATGCACACTTATGTTAGATTTCAGTTGAGGCTGATTTCTGTCCAGATGCTGTTTTACACAGTTTTAAGTTACTCTTTGCATGTTGCACCCTCACCCTTTGCATTGTACTTGTGACACAGGCATCTGAAGGTTGGATCAAATGCAGACGTTACACTGCACAGTCTGCTTTGTATGTCAAACAGTGACGAGTGGCTCTTGCTGTGGACCAGGAGGTGGCAGCGCTGTATGCCTGGCTAACGCTGCCAGGTGAAATAGAACCTTACTTAATGCCTTTTTGGGAATTACAGGCTTTAATATCACTTAAAAAAAAAATAAAATATGAAAAGGTAAGCTAATTTACTGTACATTCAGCATGTTTTGTCCTTCCTTAAAGTACTGGCTTAAACAGAAAAGTACAGTATCATTTTAAGTGGTAATTTTGTTATATGGGAAGCTTCAGTCAATACACAGATAATAAAGTTCTGGAGTAAGACATACACATTTTTTTTCTTCATTGTTTCTCCTCTCCAAGTACAGTGGAAAGCCAGCCTGCCAGGCCTGGTCATGGTGTGCAGTACAATGCCATCCTTATGGTGTGCTCTTTGTATTAATGCTGCAGATTCTCATGTCTGCTGGGTTTACTGTAGCATTTTTGCCCTGAAGATGCTGTCTGCATCTCCTCCTGTGCTTGCAAAGCACCCCTCAGATACTCAAACCCCTCCCACATTAACAGAGTGGTGAAGTTTTCTAATTTCTAGGCGATTTGTTGAGTTGAGTGCAGATGCTTTTAAGGTCATGAAAGGAAAACCATTGCTAAATTGCCTTTTGATGCTCCTCCAGCACTACAGAACCAATTTCAGTATGCACTTGTTGTGTCACATAGATTCCAGCATATTTGGTAACTTGTAGGAGCAAGTACCGAGATGTCTCACTTTAAAATGTGCAAGTGTATTGCTTGCTGGAAAGGTCTCAAGGTCCTTTGTCCAAGACTAATGAGAAGTCTCAACTGTTATGTTCCAAATGATAAAATCCTGCTGTAGATGGGAGGCCAAATGACCACAAACCCTGTGCTTAGGGTATCCAAATGAAAAGTGCTGGATGCTGAACACCTGGAAAACATTTGCTCCTGGGATTTGTTCATCTGACCATTGCATCAGACCATTCTCTTTCCTCTCCCCATTTCATCAGTACAGACTCTATCTCTCACTGAGTCACCCCAGCACAGGCACCTCTAAGACACCCAAGGCTGTGTGAGGCATTTGTTCAGTTTCTAAGGCCTGCAGCTGTCTCTACTGCAGTGTATTTCCTGTTAGCTGTTTTAGCTAGAATACTGTTTGTTTCTGCTTGCTTCTGTTAATGTCCTTCATGCATGTTCACATTTTCCCCTCTCATTGTAAGGAGAAAGTAAGCTCAGGTCTTTTAATAGGGTTTTAATTGTAGCTGTATTGCTGAACTCCTAGAAACCTAGATTTCTAAATCATGGAAGTTAATTTTTTTGAGGTGGGGCATGGCTGGTTGCTGTGTTTATGAAGTACACAGTGCTTATGAGTCCTTGTCCTTGTCCTTCCTGGATAGAGCCCACAAGGCTGCAGCTCTGTCCATCCACGCTTAAAGGCTTAAAGGGTCTGTGGAAGTCAGGCTTTCTGGACTTATTTTCAGTGTAGTAACAACTAGAGGTCCATGACAGCAAAAGGTGAAATTCCACTTAGGTTCCTAGATACAAAGTGAAGCTGAAACCATCTGACTGCTTGTATAAAGGATATCAATTTTTATAGGAGTTATAGCAAATGCAGTGGTAGAGAGAAAGCATGACCTGCCTGCAGCCAGAAGACAGATGAGAGAGTGCAGAATTCCCCTGAGTGGTTTGCTGGCTACCTGCCATTCCTCAACAGCAGAAGATAAAAGGGAGTACTAGGCTAACTACCCTGACCCTATTTATTTCCAATAAAATACAGGTATTTACATAAGATGAAATTGTTTTATATGCTGAAGCTGCCTGGCTCCAGTGACAGGAGACAAATGAAAAGCTGGTTTTTATTAGATCTGACCAACTAGAAGCCAATAATGTGTGCATTAGCTTAGCAAAGGGAGAGTGACTGCCACATGAGGTGACCCTGTCCAGGCTCTCTTTCCAAGTCAGTTCAACGAGATTTCTCTCATCTTGGAGACCAGGTTTGCAGTGCTCCATACTGCCAAAACTTGGTAGTCTCTGATAAGTAAGCAGGATAACATAAGTGTAGCCAAAGGAACATAAAAATAAATCATTCAGAAAAGCAGTGTGGTAAGACTGATGAGAATTTCACACATGCTTTTTCTCAGTCTTTGATTCAATCCAAACCTCTGTTAAAATCATGCATTACATTATATAGCTGTGCATATGAAGGCAAAAAATGTAAATGCATTCTTACAACAGACATAAAAATATAGCATTACTGGTGTTCATAGAACAAAACTTAAGAATCTTGATAACTTTGCATGAAGTTAAAAAACAAGCCAAACCTTTTTTGATCCATTTGGAGCATGTGGTTTAGAGAAACTTGTAGCATAAAATTTTAACTGAAGCTTTTTTTGCATGCACTGTACTTTGTGAAATAAATTGAAAATAAGAATATATGAAAACGTTTTCTTCCAAGTTTCTCAACTCTGATGTATTCTCATGGGATGTTCCTTTCTCATGGCTTGCCCATTTTACTAGAGAATACTCCACTAGAAAACATGACTACCTGCAGCCTTCATACAGAAAACAGGCCTTCAAAAAATGAAAGCATGGAAAATTGTTAGATCTAGCACTTTTTCTGTCCTCAGTGAAATCACGTCGTCTTACCTGTGCTGGAAGTATGGTCCTAGTGCTTGAAAGAAAAACGTTGTCCTCTCTCAGGAGAACAGGCTCCCTGGTAAAGGTTTGGCAGAGAAATTGTAAGTTCTCGCAGGCTACAGCACAAACAAATAAAATGTAATGATGAAACTAATTCAAAACCAACTTAACAGTAGATAGGTGATCAGAGGTTTATGACTGTTATATCTTTTTAGAAGACAAAGGCCACTTGGCAAAGAAAGCAAGCACTTTGGTTGTTATTTTTTAAGTCAGACAACAGTTTTTGCAGTTAACAACCAACTACTCTTGGATGGGAGCGCAAGACAGGTGCAAAGGATAAACTTCAGCACGTTCACAATAGGACTTTGCCTGAAGGTCTATCACTAGGAGGAAGCTGTCAGGTTAGCAGACACGTTTTTTCCCTGTGGTCCCAGACACAGAAGATGGTTCTTCAAGGAACTCAAGAACAGAATCGATTTTTTCCTATTTAGCATTAATGGCTTTGTGAATTATTCATGCAAGTGTGAAGGGGAAACATGGATGCAGTAAGACAAGAGTTTCTGTTTACATGTAAGTCTTGCCTCTGTGCTGCTTCTGTTCAGCTTATACAGAATGTCTGCCTCCTGTTAAAATACCTTTTTGCCAGTGTTTTCTCCCCGCTGATGTATAATGACAGCAGAGATCAAAACAACCACCTTCTACTCTAACCATAAATGTTTCTAGGCACTGCTCATTTACTACTATCTGTTTATGCAGCCTGTGGACAGGGGCAGTAGGTCCACTAGCCAGGCTACTGCAGCAGAAAAGCAATGGCTTAATTCCATGTGATGCATGTTATGAGATGTTCAGAATTTTCCTTTGATGCTTCATGGACACTAGTGGATTTCAGCCTTCTGAGACTCAGGAATTTGCCATCTGGCACCAATTTTGACATACAGTGTGCCACCATGCTGAGTGGAGACTTTTCTACATTTTATTAAAGCAGAGGTTAACAAGTACGTGGACTAAGTCAAACAAATTCTTTATTTTTCAAGACTTTGTCAGCAAACACAAAAAGCTTTGCCTTGCCAGGATTATCTGTATTGTAATTCTTCCTTCAGGTGTCGATTTTAGATGAAGATACTGAACTACAATGGAGATTAAATCTGTATAGCACATTACTGTATTGTTTTCCTCAACAGCAAAACAGCATCCACTGTTGCTGCCTGGGCTATATCTGTCCATTGGGTGGGGACCTCTGCTCCTTTATGCCAGGTAAAAATAAACCAACCAAGCCTTTGGCCTCTGCTATTTGCACCTCAAATGAAAATTCATGAGCAAGAAGTAAATGCCCTGTATCACTTCCTGCTTGTGAAGCAACAGACAAAATACAGACTTAAAATAAGCCACACAAGGGTGTATGCATTGTGAATAACACACAGTTTGGAAAGTAATGACTTTTTGGTTTGTTTCTATTCCAGACTCTGGGCACTCATAATTGACTTGGATCCACACACGCTTGTAGTGTTTGAAAACCACTGTAGTACAGTTCTTTGCACATTACTATGTGCATGGCGCAGAGGCGTTGATGCCTTTAGTCCTGATTGGGCCTTTTGAGCATGGTCATAACTAAACAGTTAGAGGGATGGAAACACTGAACTGCTGGTTGGCAGTGTGAGAGCTAGCTGGAAGGTTGGTTGTGCGGTTGTTGTGCCCAGAGGCTTCATCAGGGGTTATCCTATCTCTGCCTCAGAGAAATTATCTAACTAGATGAGGCAGACAGTGGGAGGAGACGTGAGAGCCCAAGAGCAGAGAAGACTTGTCCAAGATGACACAGTGCCAGAGCCAAAAATAGGAGCCAGAATGCAAGGCCCTTGTCCATATGACTGTCCTAGAAATAGTTCTGAAGTCCTTGGAGTCTAGTTCAGGTTTTTCCTTGGATCCTAAGCACTTGTCTCTTAGATATATTTCTGACCTCTCAAATATGGACAGGGAAACCAAATGCCCCTCTTTTAGAAAACCCCTATGAAAGATGCATGCGGTCACTAGGTTAAGGCCTTTTTCCCGGGGAATAATGTTCCTCCTTTCCAACAGGATGCTTTGGCAAGGCTGCCATCTTCAGCCTATTTCTGCTAACACCATTTTTTGTGTCACACCAAGTGCTATACGACTGTCATGTACAGGCCTGGGCAGATAATCCGTTAGATTATCAGATAATTGTCAGATAATCTTTAGATGTTTCACGGTTTCATTTCTCTTGGTGTGTGCCTAGTACCTGGTAAGGTACACCCAGTCCTGGTCTCCCAGTGAGTCCCTCTTCCCAGCTCAAGGCACAAGACACAACACGGATAGACCAGGTCTGCCACTGGCTGAAATGCAGACCGTGCCCCTTTCTGCTTTTTAAACTGTCCTTATCTACTCTACTCTTCCTAAATCCAGGAGCTTTCCACAGTTTTCCTTTTCTCTTTTACTTCCTGAACTGCTGTTTTGGGGCTTCCTATGGCTTTCCTGCCCATGCAGCACTGCTGACACTGGACCTGTATTTCCTAAGCGAGAAGTTTTTAGCTCGGACAATGGCCTGTTTTCAGCTGCCTCCCATCCCGCAAGCACCACCTCGGAGGCGAAGCCCCATCTCCGTAGCCCTGTGCTGCCCAAAGGATGTGCTCGGCAAGCAGCACCCTCTCACCACCCCCCCATAACCTCTTTAACTTCACCCGGCGGCGGGGCGGTGCTGCCCTTGTCCGGCCCCGGCCGGGCGGGGCGGGGCGGGGCGGGGCGGGGCCGGCCGCGGGGCTTTAGGGCAGCGGGTGCCGGAGCCCGCCCTTTCAGTACCGGTGGTGTCGGCGGGCAGTGCCTGCGATGGAGGACGTGTGGTCAGTGCTGTTGCGGGTGGGTGCGGCATGGATGGTACTCGTCTTCACCCTCATCGTGCTGCCCTCGGCGCTGGGCGTCTCGCTGGGCATCTCCGAGGCCTATTTATGGGTCCTAGTGAAGACGTTGGAGGTAGGTGGAGGCCGCCGTGCCCTGAAAGGGGTGGGGGGATCCAAAATGGCGTCCCCTGTGAGGTGTCCCGTGGGGCGGGGGCACCCCGGAGGGCTGGGTCTGCCTCCCCTTCCCTTGGCCCGGGCTGTTTCTCTCCGCCCAGTGACGCCGGCGCGTTTGTGCCTCGTCGCTCAGGTGGGCTCCGCTGGCCGGGGCTCGGCTCCCTCCGGCCGGTGGAAGCGTAATTGTGCCGCCGCCGCTGCTGCTGCCCTGGGCGTGAAGGCCCCGCGGGCAGGTGTGAGGGGGTGGGCAGCCTAGAGAAACGCTGTCCTTTAGCGGGCGAGGGCTTGCGAGGAGAGGAGTAGTGATGTGCTGCCTGGCTGTGTGCCGTTGTAGTTTTGGTGTTACGACCCTTCGGCAGAAACCCAAATGTGTATGAATTGCGTGGTTGTGCGGACTCCAGCGTGTACTCTTTCGGACCTACAGGAGTGTGAAGTAAACTGTGTTACCTAAGGCTGTACCATGTCCTGGGAGTGGTTGTTTCTGCATGGTGTCAATTGCACCCTACCTGCCAGAAACTGTGCTGGGTCATGTTCTTGGAGGGTATAAGTGTCTGGCAGCATGCCCAGTGCCTGTGACTGCAAACGTACAGAGTGCTGATGCTCAGAGATCTGAGTGCCCCATATTCTACGTTCACATCTACCCCACATTCTCTGGGGAAATGAGTTTCTCACGATGGAGCTGCTTTCCGGATGGGGCATGATTCATATGTGTGTGAAAGTACTCCCTCTGAAGCCCAGAGTGGTGGTGAGGAAGTGTTTCAAAATGGTTAGTAGAAATGAGCTTATTTAAATCGTTATTGTGCTTTTTCCAAGAAGGAGGAGAACCAAACCCAGCAAAACAGTTGTAAGGAGAAGTAAAATGGCACAAGGAATGGTCTGAGCCAATGCAATATACATTGATGTGTGACTATGGAAAGTAGCTTTAGTCTAATTTAATTGTGTTCTATGAGGTTTTTCAGTCAAACCTTGCTAATGTTCTTCTGTGCCTTCAGGATCATTGGTGCTCAGCTAAAAAAACCCCACCAGCCACTAATAAAAATATTGTCTGTTAAATGTACCTTTAAGTTAAAATGCTCTAGGGTTTTGGGTGAGAATGAACCTGCTTGAAGTAGTTTCTGGGGCCTTGGATTGTATGAGAATAACTGTTAGGGGTAGAAGACACAGCTGTTGCTGGAAAAGAAATTTTGGATAGCAGAAGCTGAGGTGATGAAGGTCACACTGGCCTGAGGGGGCAAGCCAGATGGCCTAGTAAGGTAGTCTTGTTTGGATGACTTGCCTTCACCTGTGGTTAACCATTTAGCAATTTACATTCTTTATGCTTAGGTCATTAATAGGAATTTTTTTAGTGTCATCAGGTGTTGCAACAAGAGGTGATTCAAAATGTCTTGGCCAGAAGAATGAAGAAGCAGCTGATGGCGTATCAGTGATAGTGACTTGTAAGAATTCTTGTGATGCTTAAGGGAGGAAGTAATGACTTATCTTGACAGTTGCCATTAATTTTTCATGACATAATTTCTGGCATTATGAGCCATTCATTCATATATGAAAAATGTGATATTAATAAATAATGTGTATATAAATATCATATATAATATTATGTATGTATAAAATAAAAGCCAGGGACAAATTGGGAAGTGTTCTGAGGAAGAGAGTGGATTTGCTGCAGGAGAGTGAGGAAGTGCAATCCACCTAGGTAATCCACTTATCTCAACTTGGCTTTGCTTTGCCTGTGAATTCGTTATGCCCTCAGAATACCTGTAGGGAGAGAATCCCTGAAATAGTGTTTTGGGGTGGGTTTTTTTGTGGATTTATTTTTTTTTTTTGGTGTGAAATGCTTCCTGTTTCTTGGCTCACCAGTCTGTCTTGATTAGCAGCCTGACAGAGATGGGCTGATAGTTTGCCAGCCAGTTCCAAGCAGTGCCTGCAAGAGTGCCTGTCACACCTGACTTTTCCCGGCCAAAAACCACATTAACATCAAGTGTTAAATACATAGCTGCTAGTCTTGTGCTTGCTTGGGTGTCTGAAACTTCTGGGATGTTGAACTGAGTATGCAGGCTTTTTCCTGAGAAGCAGTGGTCCATTTTGTGGATATGTTGAGTCATAGAATGCTGCAATATCTGATGGCTAAAACTTTTTTTAGCACACAGATTAACTTAATAGCTTCCCTAAGCTTCCAGCCCTGGATCTCTCAGGCAGTCTTCCTTGTCTTTTCAGGAGCATAGGCTCTTGAGCCTGCAGGACACTGTAAGATAATGATGGTTGTGCTGCTGCCTTTGTTTCCTCTTTGGTGGGTTATATTGCCTGAGCTGTCTGCAGAGTCGTAGATGTTTTTGCATGCCAGTGGAATGCCATGTTGGCTCTCTGGCTGTCCCTGTTCACATCCCACATGTTGGCATAGTGGGAGGATACAGTGGCTATGAGGCTTGTTTTTTACACAGCAGTTGTCAGGTAACAGTATGTGTTTTGTTAAAGCTCATCTGTTGTGAGGGTCCAAGTTTGTCAACTTGGGTACCATAGTCCAGGGACTGTGTAGATGGAGAGTCTACAGTTTGCTAATCCACTGCCATGTCAGATGAAATAAGGCATATAAAAATGAGTCTGTGGTGTTTAGTTTTCATCTAGGCTGGGGCAGGGAGCAAGCTGAAGAGGATACTGGACTTACACTTGAGGGTTTTTTTCCTGCCAATAAAAATATATCTGTTCCTGCAAGCATGGTCCAAGAAAAGGGAGGAGAAAAGCTTCTTTTAAGAACAAAGTGTTCTTGTACTTCGATTGTCTGATGTTACTGACAAGGGAGATCAGTTAGTGCACAATAGCTTTTTCTCTGTGCTGGGATGCCTCTGCAAGGCACATGCTTCTAAGCAAAATGGAACTTGTGCAGACAGCAAGCGTTGAGGATGTGCTTCTCCTGGGTTGCTTTGAGGCTTGCATTTGACTTGGAAGTACTGTGTTAGGGATGACCAGTTTTATATGGAGAATATATGTAGTTTTTTTTTCCTGTGTGGTAAAGGGGGAAAAAAGAGCAGAAAAGGATGACCAGCTATTCCAGTACAAGGAAGGCAGCATGACAGGCAGACTACTTGCTATTAGAAAATTGGCTTCCCCCATCACATTGGTATTCCTTAAAGTATATTAAGTTGCTTCTGAATTGCCTTACCAAACTAAGCAAACATTTAGGACACTGCTCACTTGTGCCTGTGGGTTCCCTTCCTGTGCTAATAAAAGGATCTTTGGCACCATGATAGCATGTTTGGGTTTTTTTTTTTTTTTTTTTTAAATGATGAATTATTTCTGCAAAAGCATATCCAGCAGCTGTTTTGTTCCTACAGGGAACTAGTTTGGGTTAGTCATCTGCCATGCTGATGCTTCTGAAACCACTTGCCACAGAAATCTTTCTTATTGCTGAAGTGCTGGGGACTGGCTCCTGCAACCATGCTGCATTTCTGCTTGGTTTTAAGCATCATCAGATAGCTTCCAACTTTAAACTTAGTGTGTCTTTATCTCTTGGTCTCATTTTTTGTCTTAGTTAATTTACTTTTTAATAACGTCTGTTATGAGTTAGGGCTGATAAGGCCGCTGCAGGCGTGCCATTTGAGCTCTCCTGACAGACAATGGAGAAACCCAGCCTTTCAGAAAGTGATTTGTTTCATTAAGGCCCATAGAGCAGCCGCTACCATGGAGCAATCTGTTTCCATTAGTTTGTGGAAAATCTGTAGGACTAGTTTAGACTGTGTGCCTATATATTTGGTGATTAGTACCCCCTGAGGGATGATTGCTGCTTCACAGGTTGTAGCTCACCTTGTTAAGAACTAGTTCCAATACTTTTCTTGGATTTGGTGGGTTTTTAATTTTAGTCTGCTGGGTTTTTTTGGTGTTCCTAGTTCCTTGAGACAGTAGGGTTGACTTCTCAGTCACACTTGTACAGACCATCCTCCTTGCTCTTTCTACTGGAAAAACATTTCTTGTAGTTTTAAACTGTGTGATGCATGTTACTTATGAATATTAAGAAATGAGCTAGCCTGAGGGAAGTGAAGTTATTGGGTCACACTTGTATTAAGAAACAGCCTGGCTATAAACTAACCTTGTGTTATTGTGTTATTTTTGGGCTAATGGGTTGCTGATGACTGCAAGCGCTTTGAATGCACACACACTTTCTCTCCTCTCTGATCTCTTGAGGCTCTTTGACTGTGGGGCTTGCAGTTAACAGAAAAAGCATTTCTTGGGTGGTTGCCTTTTCTGTAATGGGCAACAGATGCTTGAAGTCATAGGTGTGGTTTTTTGTAACTAATCCATCTGAGTTTAATAGGGGTCCCTTGTAACAGAAGCAATTTCTAATAGCTGCTTATGCAAATGTACTTTATTCAGCAGCTGGAAGGTGAAGCAAAAGTTAACTTGCATTGCAGATGACCCTGGCAGTGTGGCTGTCCTTTTCCAAGTATGTCAGATTACAGCTTCTTCCTGTGAGCCACCATCAGTATTGCAGGTGGTGCTGGGTATAAGGGTAGGGAAGGGAAAAGGACAATGTGTAAGCTAATAAATAAGTGATTCGTTTTTGACTGTTTCCTCTTTAACTCACTGGCCTCTGAAGCAGGCTTTGCTGACTAATGTCATTGCTCAGTGACAATGAAGGCCTCTGTGTAATTGATATCCTGCAAGGACTGCTGGGCAGAGGGAGAAATGGAGAGCTCTGAAGTGAGACAGTAACTCTGAAGGCTGTCAGCTCAGATGTTAACAAGAAGCATGTCTTGGAGGTGTGCATTGTGTGAATTGAGGCACCCTTGTTTACAGGGCTTGAACTTTTGGAATAGTATTTCAGTAAATCAGCTGCATGATCTTGAAGTAAATCCCTGTGCTCTATTAATTTAGACCCCAGTCCTATGAAGGCCATTATGTGTGTTTTCATCAAGGCTTCTTGCACATAAGTAAGGTTGGCACAGCTGGGATTGCATCACTAGTTAACACAGCATCTTTCTGGTTTGCAACTCTGATCTGAACTTGCTCGCAATTTCACAGCATGTGAATACTGGGATTTCTGATACTGTAAAGTAAATGCTATTAAAATAACACCAGCTGTGTACAGAGCTTACCTTAAAATAGCAGTTTGTGATGCTGATGTAAAAGAAGCTGCTTGGCGTTTTTGTTGCTGATCCCCTTGTTTCTTTTTCCTGCTGGACTCTATTGTTCTTTGGATACCTGTTCACCAGGAAGGACCTGGGTTTAGGAATAGCAGTCAGTTGTTCTCTTCCTTAGTAGCTGGTGCAGCACTGTGTTTTGATTCAGCCTGGGAACAGAGCTGGTAATACTGATGTTTACTCTGACCAAGGACTTTGTGAGCCTCATGCTCTACCAGGGAGGAGGGGAGGCAGGGAGGAAGCAGAGACAGGACACCTGACCCAAACTGACCAAAGAGGTGTTCCATATCACAGAATGTCCTGGCCAGGATGTAACTGAGAGTCACCCAGAAGGGCTAGTACTTGGGGGGTTGGAGGAGGGGAGATATCGATCGGTGCTTGGTCAGGTGGGGTATGGTGCTGTATTCTCTTCCCTTGTTATTACCTTTATCATTATTATTATTGGTGGTAGCAGTAGTTTTTTGTGTTATACCTTAGTTACTAAACTGTTCTTATCTCAACCTGTGGGAGTTGCATTCTTTTGATGCTCTTCCCCATCCCTCTGGGAGTAGGGGGAGGGCAAGAAAAGGGGGTTGAGTGAGTGAGTGAATGAGCTGTATGGCTGGGTTTAAACCATGACAACTTGCTATACAACTTGTGTGCAAAAGAATTTGGAAAGCTGCTTTGAGGCAGTGTAAGGGTGTCCCATCAGAATGAGGAAAAGATGTCATGGGAGACCACAAAGGACCTTTTTCTCTCTCAGGAATGATTACCCCTCTTGGTGGTGGTGTTTTCCTCTCCTCATGCAAAACAACCCAATAATTGGCATGCAGATTTTCCTGTGTTAACTTAGCATGGTGTGGGAGGTACTGTGAAGTCTTTGTTACTGAAGTTTGGAGAGCTTCCAAGGAGGAGCACTCACCCAAACTAGCATATAAACTTTTGCTCTGGACTCTGGCAGTCCCTGTAAGTAGGGGAACATCAGTCATCTAACTCTGCATGACTATGGATTTCAGTTATTGTAAATAATTCCTCTTCTAATAGTTGTCAAGCATTGCTTATTAAGCCAGAGGTGATGTAAAGGTGATAAATAGGGTGAAAGGCAAAGGTCCATCTGTTAGGGAAATGTGGGAAGTTCCTGAAGTGTTCATAATAACTTGGCTTGCGATTGATCCTAACAAAGATCTCTAGATGTGCTTTCATGAAACAGCATGTCAAGCTTGCCTTCGGAAATAGTTGCCTATCTGATAGCTATCTTATCTGGAAATGAGTTGTTTTGTTTGGGTTCTTTTTTGACATCTCTTGTAAATGATGTGTGTATTGTTTTGCCTCTGTGATCTAACTGGATACTTCTCAAGCACTGCATAAGACCTATATATGTGGGAATTGCTTAGTGATGTATAAATGAAATTTCTCCTTGTCTGTTTTGTATAGGCTGATAACTTGCTGTTAGGTTGTTTTTATGGAGCAGATAAATTTGAAGCCTTTTCTATGGGGTTGAGGAGGGAAATCTTTCCAAGGAAAGGTTAATATGTTTTCCTTGCCTAGTGAAGTGTGGTGTCTTCAGACTGTGTCTTGTGTAATTAAAGCATTCAGGCTACTTTGTCTTGAGCAGTTGGAATACCAAAATTTCTAAATCAGACCTGTGGTGGTGTTTATGTAGTTTCTGTGATCATGCTGCTTTCTAACTTTGTGTTAGCTCAATGGGTAATGCCAGCTGCAGGACTATTTCTGATCTGTTCAGGAGCCTGTTGTTTTATACTCATTCCCCCAGACTGCTTCAGGAAACCAATGCAAAGACTTAGACCTGCTTCAAGGTGTTTGGGACTGCCTGCTCAGCACCAGCCTGCAAACTGGGAGAAGCCACTTGAGATACCAGTCAATGTTACTGGTAAATGATAAATCCAAAAGACCTGCCAGTCTGCCTTTGCTCATCTCCTGAGTAGAGTGGAGTCTGTGCCTTCTTTTGTTCTGTTTTGATCTGTAATACATAAACACATTATTTTCCCTTCTGTGTGATGGATCATCTTTATGATAGCTCTTTGTAGTATAAAGCTTTTCTTTAGTGTAGGATCTGGATAAAATGGTGATGGATGGTGCAAATTCCTGTCCAGGAAATTACTCACATGCTGCATGTGGTGTCTCTCTTGTTTTCTGACCTGGGTATAAAAAAGCTTTTCACTTGATCAAATATCAAATTTTGGCTTTGATGATAGTGCCTTTTTTAGGTGCCTGGGAATAAGTGGAAGGATTAGTTTAAGTTAAATAAAAATGGTTTGCTTGGTTGCTAGAACATGCAGTTTTTAAAAGTATGATGTAGGAAATATATGAAATTGAGGTAAGAAGAAAGCTGACATAGAGAACTTAAAGCTCATTTGCTGTAGCTTCTGATAGATGTGGGCCCTTATGAATCCTCCAAGGCTCCTGGCCAAAAGGGGAGCAAAAGAGGGGAGCTGCTCTCACCCTTGCTGGTTTTATGAAGCATGCTTAAATCCCCAGGGAGATCTGGCACTAGAAGTAAAATTGCTTTAGCACAAGTAATCTGTCCCCTGGAATGCTCTGTGCAACCTTTGTACTAGATGCCATACTGGTGTCAAGCTTGTGGCGATGTTTGCATCTCCTGGGAGGGCATATGTAGAGGTCAAAGGGAACTAGCTTTTCCATTCTTTCTCTTTGCCCTATTCCTCCCATGGCCCAGGTGGGCTGCTGCAGCTTTCTGGACTTATAGGAACCTGTGGACCAAAGGTCAGACTACTTTAGGAGCAGTAGGGAAGATAAATACATCTAAGCAGTAGAAACGTACTTGGGTTACATGACTCTGCAGTTTCTCCTTTTGGAGGAGTTCACTTCCTCCTTTGCATAGAAAAATGCCAAGATATTACAAGATAGTAGAATTTGCAAGCTTTTGAGGAATTACAAAGGCATATTGCAATACCTTGTGTCTTCATGGCTTGTGCTGAGGCTCGAACTTTTTGACACTGTCTAGTGTGAACTTGTAACTGCAGGATTTCTGCAGCAAGAGCATTGTGTAGGGAGTGTTCTATGGTTTTTCTGAGCACCAAATAAATTGTTCTTCCAGGCTTTGCAAAGCAAAAGGTGGCAGTGCTAGGTTTTGATTACCAGTTTGAGAGAATTTGGAAGATGGAAAGTTATTTTCTCAGCTAGCGTATATATGGCTGAGGCTGTAGCCAAGTATGTTCTTACTCTTCTGTGCAAAAAATAACTTATCAGCTTGTGAAGATTTTAATTCATTGAATACAGTGGCTCAAGCCTGGTGAGGGAATGATTGTGTAATACATTCATTGGTCTGCCTGTACCCCCAAATCCATTCAGTAGAAGAAATACAGAAATTGAGGTATTGTGAGTAGTTGCTTTCTTGAACAATATTTTGTTTTGGCATTTCCCAGAACTTTCATGGCCATAGCACTGCTGAGAATGATGTGTAGCCACAAAGTACTGAGTTACTCCTACAGGTAAAATTAGCTCCTGGAACTGCTATTGCCTTAGCAGCAGCAGAACTGAAAACAGCCCCAAGTGAATAATTTGGCAGGGTTTGTTGGGATTAAGCAAGATCTGAAACAGTAAGCAGTCCTAGCTGCTGAAGAGTTACATGGTGGAGGCAGGATACTGACCTTTCTAAAGATAATTGTGTCCCCAAATACCCTACAGCTCTGTTGGAGAGATGGAAACTACGTGGTTTAGCATTGGTCTGGGTCCTTCCCTGTGCAGACCAGTGAGGACCATCTGTATGCTGTTAAAACAAAGCATGCCTTTGATACTGCTTAAGTTGTTCTTGTTTGAACAGGGTAATATCCTGTTCAGCCAGATCACCTGTCTTGGAAACACCTATTATAACAGTATTCCTAGAAATAGTATTGAGTCTCATGGGTGAGGAATTAATCCTAATAATGAGGAACCACAAAGTCAGTTTTCTTTGGCTGAGCTTTCCATCCCTTCACAAAGCTGCCACATGGGGAAAGGAAGGATCCAGGTCAGAAGGGCTGCTCTGTCATCATGGTCAGGCTTTGGGGTGGCAAAGGGGTTGTGATTGTTAACCTAATAAAAAGGAAGCATGATGTAGGAGGTGGGAAGGCTATTTAAAAGCAGTGTGTGGAGCTGAGTCAGCTGAAGGTCAAGACAGCCATTTAGCCTGAGAACAGGTTAAACTGGCTCCAGCTGCATCAGGGCTGGAGATGAGAGAAGTGTCCTGATGCCTGTGTGGCCCTGCCACAGGGGTTTGCAGTGAGCAGAGCTACTGGGAAGTTTGGATACTCCTTGGAGAGCAGAGCTTACTTTATTTCCCTCTTCCAGCCCACCTACTAGAAAAGAGCAGGTTAACCCCAGTGAACTGGCAGCCCTTCCCAAGGACTGAAGGGGATCTCTGCAGCTGTACACTAGAGGTGGTGATTTGTCCTGTTTTTCTGCTGCTCAGAGCTTTAAAATGCTAAGAAACTAGCAGCTGCATTGTAAGGTAAATTTCAGTTTTGCTCAGCTTGGAAAAATATTGGGGCAATTCAATTTTAAATGAGACTGAACTTAAATGAAACTTCATATGACTGCAAATGCTGTTTTGTTTTTGTAGCTGAGTTGTGATGTGTCTGTTGGCTCTGTGAATGTGTGCTGTTGTGCTCAGGGACTGGTGTCTTGCTCAGCTCCTGGAGCTTCCCATGTACCATGATTCGGTGGCTGGTATGTGGGTAGCAAGGCTGGCAGAGGCCTATCTCAGGCTCTTGGTGGCTGTGTATCTGAGCAGGAAAAGAAACATCTGTGGAGCACAGTCAGCTCTGAAGGCTGCAAGCAGTTGGGAAGTACTGACTGGCACTGAGATTCCTTTTGATTAAGTACACTGGGGCACTGTTTCTGAGCAGGAACTGTATGTGGACCCAGCTGAGGAACATGGGTGATGATTGCCTGGTGAAGATACTCTTTGAAAATCACAACCTGTCTTTGATTAACTGCTGCTTTTTTTGAGTGGCTTTTATCTTAAGTGAATACTGCATTTGTGAAATTAATGTTTTCTTTCTCTTCAACAGTGGGCAACTATACGGATAGAAAAAGGTGTCAAAAAGCCACAGCCACAGATAAAGACTTCTGCTACTAATGGTGAGAGCTTGGGGTAAAGTCATATTGATAAGATTAACGTTTTGAAGTAGCACTGAGCCCTTTTCAAATGAAGCTAGATGTGTACCTGAGAGAACTGAAAAAGCTAATTCTTGCATTTTAATTGTTTTGCAATGCTACTGGCACCAGAACCGTTCCTGCAGAATGATACACTTCTTTTACTGGCTTGTGCTGAATGGTTGAAAAATCAAGGGATGAGGAAATGAAGGGTATGAAATAACATTAAGTTTAACAAAACAAAGTAGAGCTTATGATTGTGGCTGTCTTCAGTTGGGGGAATTTTTAACAGTTACAATACAAGTTTGGATGTTGTTTTGAACTCTTCAGGCTGCTGCTTGCAGGGCAGCTGGCCAGCTATCTTGGTGCTAACTGCATCTGAGTGCACTTAATGTCTGGGAACATCTGAATGTTTAGTGGACAGCACTTTTCTTTCTCAAGCTTAGTGCTTTTTCTGCTGTAGGACTGATGGATGGAAGTATTTGGTGTTACACTAGTTCTCATCTTTTTTTTTCCAGTTGTCTGCTATTTTTTCCCCCTGGAGTTACCTTAGTGTTTGCCAGGCAAACTTCTTGCACTCAGCATTTGTAGAACGAAGCTGAAGAGTTGCTTCATGTTTCTTCCTTTAGCCTAATTTTGAAATTAGTTCTTTTACTGTATCCTAACCCATACTGTGCATGTTGTGCTAAGCTGTACTAGGTCAGAGTTGGCTGTATGAGTTGGGAGCAATAAGCACAGTGAGAGCAGTCTGAGTTTTCCCAGGAAGTATGAGGATGCTGAACAAGACATTGCATCTAGTGCTTGGTTATCTCCTTATTTCTGACTGCCTTGCTGTTGCTATTGATTTGCTCATTTCTTGACAGTATTTGACAGCAGTGTCAGCATTTT
The DNA here is from genome assembly GCA_002631895.1 of Agapornis roseicollis. NCBI lineage: Eukaryota > Metazoa > Chordata > Aves > Psittaciformes > Psittacidae > Agapornis > Agapornis roseicollis. The sequence goes on from NDXB01022530.1 coordinate 43,805, forward strand.
CTGTGTGCTCATTAGGCAGCATAGCTGGAAGCAGGAGCACCATGCCAGTTACTAGACAAGTCAGTTGTTACCTGGTTCTGCAGATTACCTCACGCAAACATGATGCAGTAATAGGGACTGAACTGCTGAACTGGTCGTGTGCCTTTCATCTCCAGAGGAGTATCCTTATCAATACTGTAAAGACTGGTGTTGCACTATCTGCAGGCCAGGCATAAAACCAGCTCTGAGGGTAGCACATGCTACTGTCAGCATGTGTAATAATAAACTAGAGGTACTGCACAGCAGCTCTTGAAACAGGTTAAAATTTGTGTTATTTAGTTACTGACTTGAAAGCAGCTTTCAAAGTATTGCTCATGAGTGTCCTGAAAGTTTTGGGTTTGGGTTCATTCTTTTGGGGGATGGGGAGGAGGTAATGATACAGGGGTAACCAATGTACAGGGGGGTAGTACAGAAAGATTGTAAAAGGGGGTTAGAGAAATCGGCTTGCTTAACCAGAAGTATTGTATGTTGTAAGTACCTATCATGCCTACGATGATGAGGCGAGAAGCTGACGCCTACCAGCCCCTGAGGGCATGCATGAAGACTAAAAGGTGAAAAGAAGAGGAGGATGCCTATTGTCTCCTATTGATAAGGGGGAGAAGCAGGCTGATAAGGCCAGTGAAGACCAGCCTTGTGGTTTGGACTTTGACCAAACCCTGAGGGCACTAAAAGGTGAAAAGTTCAAGAAGAGGAAGACTCATTTACTTCATCTTGAAGACCCCTATTCAGAGGAGGAAGACTCATTTACTTCATCTCGAGACCCATGCCCATGACCAGAGGGGGCACTCTGCAGGCGCAAAGGACCTAGTTCATTATAATACAAAGTGGGGATAGATAATGAATAAGTATAGGCATATTGCATAACCTGATGAATATGTGTAACTTTAGAGAATAAGTGTAGAGGGAAACAACACTGAGGCGTACATGCTTTGAAGGAGTTGTCCCCATGCACCTCAGCCCTGAATAAAAAGCATACCTACTTCACAACTTTAATGAGTTGTGGAGTCTAACTGCACATCAGTAAGGCAATTGATCCTTCCAAATGATGTCAGTGCCCTGCTATCTGTTTCACAGGTTGTCAGGGATGCAGCAGGATATCCTTTTTCTTCCTGTAAGGGTGACAGCATCCCATCATGTCATGGGTCAGTGAGTGGGCAAGAGATCCAAATGTACTGCTTTAGCTGTACAGAAGGAGCTTTTGTCTTCTTAGACATCTGTTCATTCTGGCATGTAACTTTTTCTTCTCTAGAAAATAAAGGTAGAGTGACCTGGCTAATAGTTTATGTTCTATGAGCTATCCTTCCATAAAACCATGAATGCCTATTCTCCCTGTATGTGTGACAGAGTGGGTATATAGTGCTAATATGTGCTGTAGTTCAGAACTTAGGTTAATCTGAGTGCACTCAGCTGTCTGAAGCATTTGTGCTACTTAGTAAAAAATGGCCTGAAGTCATTAATATAGATTATTGTATGCAGGCTATCTTCAAAGTGATCTTATGGATGAAGATACACAATTGCAGTGGTGTCGTGAAGCACACTTTTAATATCTTTTTCATATTTGAAATCAAAAATAAAAACCTTTCTCCCCTATAGATGACTTCCTGTGGTAAGCTGTTCCCTTTAACTGTTCCTCACTTGAGAAGGAGCAGGGGAGATGTGTAGTCAGCAGTGCCAAGTTGTGTTCTGTATATTGCTTTTGGGAGCTTTTTAAGCATAGGACTGACTTGTGATTATGAGTCTGGATTCTTGTATGTGGATGAAAGTACTTGAGGGCCAGGGCAGGTGTAGACCTAAAAGTGCAGTATATAAGTTGGCATCCCCTGAGGTGATAGAACGAGAGCAGTTGGAGAGGCCCAGTTGTGTTTTACAGTATTTACTGAGAGAAGAAAATCCTAGTGATAATGAATTATGGAGTAGTGATTAAAACAGGGTGCATGTAAATGTCTGTGTGTGTTACACATGTGCTAAAGGGGAATGGTAGCACCTCTTTGATCTTTCCTCACCATCCAGTCCTCACAAGGAGGTAGGTCAGTATAGTAGGGAGCATTGCATTGCATTACGCAATTTTTCTTGTTCCCAGGCAGAGCAAAAATGGTCCTTCTGAAAGACCTTAAAATCCAGCGTCCCTCAGTATGAAAGATGAGAGAGCATGATTCAGGGGACACTACCTTTCTCTGCAGTATCAAATCCAGTATATTGCACATCTGTCAGCAGAAATGCAGCCAGTGCCCCTGTGTTGGAGGTGTGATAAGGAAGTTCCAAGAAAAATGTTGGCTGGTGTAGTTGCTGTGTGGGAATTACCTGGTGCTGCCACCTCAAGGTCCCTTGGTGTTAGAGGGTAGCGTGTTTATGTGCCAAGTCCAAAGGCAGGTAGCTGTTGGCTGAGCAGGTAGAGGAGGGCTAGAAGTCTATCTCATTGCAGCTAAATAACCAGGTTTCAGCTGTCAGTGTGCGTGTTGGCTGTGTGGAAAGGCAGTTCTCCTCAAGTTGGTGGGTTTAAAAGTCACAAAAATACTGTCACATCTGAGTTCTGAAAGTGACATCCACTAAAAGAAAAGCTTATGCAAATAGTGTGCTTGTAAGTAGGTAGTGTAAAATTTGAGCCTGGTATAATTTAGCTGACTAGAGTGTGTGAGCTTTAAGGCTTGGGGCTTGTGCTGTGACACTGAGCAAAGTAGCAGCTACAGGTTTTTGTGCTTGAGTGATGTTTGCTGTACCCCTGCATAATATACTCCTGCTCTCCTTCCACCTGTCTTTGGCAAGTGCAGCTCTGCTCATGGCCAAGGGATTAAAGACCATTAAATGTTACTTCTGATTATAAGACTAAGCATATTGCGCTGGCAGGATGTGTGTTAATTCTATTCATAATCCCTTCAAGTGCTGCTGAGATCTTGGCTCTCAGAGTAGCTTGTCCTAAGCCTGAAAGGCAGCTTGTGCACGGGGATGTTGTGTGACAGCAGCATGGGCTGCTGAAGCAAGGCATTAGAGCTGTGCTCTTGGCTGTGCTAGCAGTGTGCTAAACTCGAACTTTGGGCTGGTTTCAGCCAAGAAGTAAGAGCCAGGGGAGCTAACCGATTGATGCTGAACTGGTGGCTAGATAAGGAGGAAGGATTCCCAGTTTTCCTGGGAACTGGAGAGAAGAGAGGTAATTTGTACCTGTGTGATGGGTGTTGGAGAGTTCCCCTGATGCATGTTTTGGCTACTACCAGTCTCCTACCTCAGGAGCAGCCTGGAGCAGACAGGTTGGTCTGATTCACCTGCAGTCCTGGATGTTTCACAATGTAGGGATTTAAGGGACTGAAGGAGAAAAATGGAACCACAAACTAGAGCTCTGGTTTGGGTTTAAAGTACAACGCAAGTGTACTTCATCCTGCTAAATGTTTGATGTGATGCACGTTTGTATAATTTAGGTCCCAAAAGGCATGTGGGTGTCTGGGTGTTCTATAGTAACGATTTATATTTATAGGCTAGTGATAGGACAATGCACTGAGATTGTCTGCTGGTGGAGTTGCTAATTGTGGCTGTCAAGTTCAGAGCTGAAGGTGCTAACAGATTTTGTTGCAGTGTGGTATCTCTTGCATGTTGTTCTGTAGTGTTTACCTCAATGATCTGTGGGACTTGTATCTTGGAGCTTCTTGTGTTGCTCCATATGTATGCTACAATGCAATACAAAGATTTTACATGTCACTTGTAATTTAAATGTTGCATGTGATTTGCACAGTAAATATATTCACAGAATTTTTCTGCTGGTTTACATTCCCTGGGATGCAGATTTGCATGTTGTGGGATGTGTGTTTGTAGGAAATGCCTAGTAGCCTTGAAGCAGTTGGGTGCTTCCTTTTCCCCCATTTTTACATCTCAACATGGAAGTACAGATTATGCAATTTGCCAGAGGGTGTCTGATAGAGTGGCAACCTGAGCTTGGATCTCTGTAATCCTAGTTGACTGTTTCATGGGATGGTTTTTCTGGTTAAATGTTACTCTAGATTTCTTCAGTCATCAGTTTCTAGAACCAGACTTGATTGCCAGAAAACAGCTACTTGATCTTTATATTTAGCTTACACAATTTGTTCTTGCCTTTGAAAGCTTTTAGAAATTCATTCTTATCAGATTAAGCATAAAAAACAAAAAGGGAGAAAAGGGAATACTTGTAGTGCAATTCTGAACTCTCCAGGTTTCTTTTCTATTGCCAGGCTTATGTGGACGGAGTTCAACTGAAACACAACTGTTAGTGCCAAACTAAATTATATCAAGGCACCACGAGCCAGAACTTTCTTTGACATTGTGTGTGTTGGAGTGTTTGATTTGAAATAAAACAATAATTACTGTGGTCCTGTCTGTGCTTACAGAAGAGAGTTGTGCTGTGAAGGGAGAGAGCTGTATTTGGTTCAAAGCTGGTCCATGCACAGATGTGAGATAGCTGTTGCAGCCTGGGGGTTTGGCAGGTAGCAGTAGAGCGTATGTCAGCTAAATGTGGCTGTGGAACACCAGATCTAACTATCTGTTGTGGGACAACAGATCTTGTCTCGCAAGAGATGGGTCTAGAGAACAGGGAAGCCTCCCTGGGAAAGACTGAATGCCCTTAAATACACAGAGCACTGGAAGGGAATGGGAAGGGCAAGGATTTGCTTGGTTTCCTTTGGAAGCATAAGATAGTCTTGAATGAATTTGTGGAGCTAAGGACTTGTCAGATGGTGGGAAAGGCTTTGTTTTCTTGCTTCATCTTCAGTGGGCAACATAAATTGGTATATTTGCTGCACAAGGTGTTAATGTGAGGAAACAGAACTAGAGCTGGCCTGTTGAAGACTATTCTGTGTTCAATTACCCATCTGGTCTTGTTATTATAGGAGGGGCTCTGAGAGTAAATTTGTCTGCTTGAATGATGTGCAGTGGCAAGTGGTTTGGAGGATTATGGTTACTGTATAGAATGTTTTCCTCATGTATTTACTCTTCCCTTCCCAAGGTATCATTGAAAGAGATGAAACACCTATGGAGAAAGAAATTGTGCATCCACATCGAGTGGACTTTGAATTCTCTGACATATTCTACTTCTGCAGAAAAGGGTTTGAGGCCATTGTGGAAGATGAAGTCACCCAAAGATTTTCCTCCGAAGAGCTGGTTTCCTGGAATCTCCTAACAAGGACTAATGTTAACTTCCACTACATCAGCCTGAGGCTAACTATTGTGTGGGTCATTGGGGTTATAGTGCGATACTGCTTCCTGCTGCCCCTGCGGTAAGCTCATGGGTTCTGAGGAATTTTGCCAGTCTGGGAACACCTAATTTTGTGTTTTCTTGGGAAATATCATCTCAGCTTTTTTAACCCAAAAGCAGCATTACCAGATACAGATGATTAACCTGCTTAAACTGTCCTTTGAATGGTCAAGAAGCTATTCAGAACACTTTTATCTCACTGTCTGCTTTGGAAAGTAAGGCTAATGGCCATCTTTTCTGTGAATTCTTCTCTGAGTCATGTGTATTGGCAACCTAAGTGTATGTTGGGTGATCTCTAAAACTCCCTGACAGCATTGGGAACTCCCTGACAGCATTGGGCTGTCTGAATCTGCTGCCTCCGCTAGACTATGATTTTGAGCGATGTCAAGGAATTCTTAATGCCAGGGAACTACTGGGTTAAAGAGAATTGAGGAATAACTGAATTCCTGAAATCCCTTTCCATTTTAAAATCAAAGTGATATTAAAGTGAACGAAACTACTTATCTTGATGTAATGTCTATTTTGTCTGTAGTGTTACCCTTGCTGCCATTGGGATTACCTCCATGATTGTGGGGACAATGATGGTAGGACAGCTGCCTAACAGCAGGTAGGTACTGTGTGTGGTATGTGAAGTGAACTTGCTAAGTTGTATCATTGCAAACAGCTCAAGATTAGGACTGGACAGATTTTGCAAGTCATAGACTACTGATAGTCTGCCCACAAGCTTGTGGCCTTGCTTTCAGTGATATTTTGAACTTGGGCTGAGGCTGATTTCTTGCCAGGCTTGGCACTGAGTTTGGAGATTTCTGATGGGCTCCTCTTGCTGTCATGAGAGACTCAAAGAGAGCACTGTAGGGGAGATAAGAGTGCTGGGATAAAATATACACAATGAGGAGTTGACAGCCTTGCCCAGGTAAGCGAGACCACTGGTATGGCATGTCTTGGTTGAGCTGCTGTAGCAAATTAGTAGAGCTGGGAATAACCTTCTGCTTCAGAACACCGGGAAAATTCAGCCCTTACTTGTGTTGAAGAGGCTGGAGAATAATGTGTGTGTATAGCTGCTTTACAGGATGCTCCAGATGCCTGTGATTTCTTCCAGTGTGAAAAACTATCTGAGTGAAGTGGTTCACCTCACGTGCTCCCGCATCCTTGTCAGAGCTCTGTCTGGTACTATCCATTACCATAACAAGTGAGTGAGCTGATCTTATGATAGCGGAAGTATGTGTACACTTCTTTGTATGTGAGTATTGCATTTGAAGTGGGGCAGTTCTTGCCTGATGTGCAGGTTAATGTCACGTTAAGTGTTGACTTGCCTGACATCTTTATGGAGCTGTTGTGTTTGTAATGTGGTGTTTAGCACATTGGTAGTCTAACAAAAATGTATGTAATTGCAGGGAAAACAAACCTCAGAAAGGAGGAATTTGTGTTGCCAACCACACATCACCGATAGATGCAATCATTTTGACAAATGATGGATGCTATGCAATGGTATGAGGAGACCCATGGTCACCGCAGCAGAGGGAGAGACCAGGAAAGAGAAAGATTGGGGGATATTGGTTGTAGAGTTCATTACTGAACTTTCACGGTAGAGATGTTAACTTCAACACTAGTCAGTGGGGAAAAGTATAAGTTGTGTTGAAATTGGTCTACCAATAACAAATTTCTGGCAGTGTTAATGCTAGGCTCTTCCTCTGATGAAATACTTGAGATCAGGCTTCCATGCATGTGTCTAGATCCTTTCAAGTGAATGCATTTCAGTAGCTCTATGGGCACTGCCCAGTCCTGGTTTGCAGTGTGTTTGGGGTTTTTTTGAGGGGCACGAAGAAGAGAAAGTTCTGGTTTTCAGGTGCCTCACATACTGACGTGCCTTATTGGGCTTGCAGGTTGGCCAGGTTCACGGTGGACTAATGGGAATTATTCAGAGAGCCACAGTCAAGGCCTGTCCTCATGTCTGGTTTGAACGCTCTGAAGTCAAAGACCGCCATCTAGTGACAAAAAGGTGAGGTGTTGATTGGAGCCGGGGGATTACAGTGCTAGTTTAAATCCGGTACTTACCGGTGCCTTAGAAGCCAAGTCTGGGTGTGTAATCCCTGAAGAATCGTTGAATAATCAAAGACCCAGATGAGGAATTAAATCTTCGGAAAGACAGAAGCCAAGAAGCTAACGAAGTTACAAATGGAAATGGGAAATTTGTACCTCTCAAGAGGGTAAAACACTTGCAAAATCATCTTCTTTTAGCAAGAGCCATATATAGTTGTCTTATTCTAAATAATGATTGCTGCTTATAAATACTAATTACAAAGATACAAGTTATCTGTAATTCCACATTACTGTAGGCTGGAGTGATGTGGGGCATTGCAAATTGGTAGCTGTAGATAGGAATTGGAAGGACTCAGTATACCAGTAGCTCAGCGGCAGTTCATGAAGTGAGTTGGAGAGGTGGTACTCAGCAAACTGAATCATTCAGAATGACCAGAACGTGCTTGCCTGTGTGAGCTTTGGTATAGTAGACTGGTCAAAATGCCAGGTTCCCAGCTCACCAGAAAAGGTTATACAGGATGAAATGGTTCAGACCAAAGGCCATGCAGACTCAAAAACAATCTAGCCATCGGCTTAATAACTAATGTCTGATGTATTCAGATATACATGTTGAACAGATGTGAAGATAATAAAAATTCTGTGACTTTCTCTTGAAGAGAAGTACTGATAAAAAGTGGGCTTTGTGTGACACAAACTATCATTTGAAACTGTGAGCCACTAGAAATAACAACGATTGCTTTTTTGGGTGGGGGGAAAAAATGTGTCTAGTTATAAAACTGCTTACAAAGGCAGTTTACTGCAGAATGTCACCAGAGGCATACCTATGAACACTGTAGCACAGTGACAGGAATTCCTCTGAATTTTTAAAGAGCTTTTAGGCTGATCCTGACAGGTTGACTTCTTCATCACCTTACTGGCCTCTGTGCAGCAGGACACCTATGCCAAGTCATCTGAGTATTATTCAAGTAGTGTGAGCTGTAGGCCTTTAGGGGTCCTTTTTAAGAAATCTGCTGTTAAATAAGGAGTGTGGACAAATCACTGCACAAGACTTTTTTCTTATGTAGGCAATTTATTGCAGGTTGAGTTGATCAGAGTTAATTGGTCTGACTTAGTGGCATACATTTGCTAGCTTCCCTGACAGGCATTAGTAAAATAACTTGGAGAAAAGAAAGCAGGATGTTGCCTCAGTGTAATCTGCTAGGGACCTAAGGAATGGCTTGCACAAAGCTTCGTGTTTCTTAGAAACACAAAAGCATGTGCAAATTGCTGTCCAGTAAAAGGTTTTGGTTTTAAACAAATGTGTTCTATGTAAAGATAATTTTAAATGCATCTGCCTGGGGAAAGAATAGTGGGAAAGAACTGTTTTAATCTTTCCTTTTGCTTCCACAGACTCAGGGAACATGTGGCGGATAAAAACAAGCTCCCAATCTTAATTTTTCCAGAAGGTAAGAAGCTGAAATGTTCCTTATCTCTGTTCAGTGTAGATGCCATGCCTGCTCTCTTTCTATAACTTCTGTAGCTCAAATATATCTTAACCTCTGGCTTAGATTTTATTAGGGCATTCCTACTTTTCATCTTTAAAGAGGTTACACAAAGACAACACAGTACTGTTCAAAGTTCTTAGGTCTCCTGGCAGAAGCTTTGGTTGGAGAATGGGAAGATTGATTCTTTTACCTTGTGAATATTGATTCATTGTCCTACAGATCGAACCTCAGCCTTGTGATTTATTTATTTTTTTTTCTTTGTACGTGTTCTTGATTCAGGCAGTCATAAGATGAATAAAAGCAAAGAGGGGAGAGATTCTTAACATACCTGTAAAGGCTCTGCGTTTCCTCCTCAGTGAGTCCTGCTCACTGATGAAGTGTTTGCTATCAAAATGTCATAGGTTGTGTAAAGTAATGACTCCAGATTCTTTTCTGGGCAGGCACCTGCATAAACAATACTTCTGTGATGATGTTCAAGAAGGGGAGCTTTGAAATAGGAGGGACAATCTATCCTGTTGCTATCAAAGTAAGTGGAAATAGCTGTCAGCCAAATTTCAAAGTTTGGGATCTGTGTCTGTCAGGGTGGTAGGAAGCTGTCTTGGTACAGCTGCTAATGAAAGCACAGTAGCTTTGGCGATTGGCTACATGCTGTGGAAGACTCCTAGAGTAGAAGTGGCTGAAATGGAAGTGAAGTCCTTCAGCTTATAGAGTGTGGTTGGTAGGATCTGGTGGGCTCAGCCTCTTCCTTCAGAGAGCTGGGAGGGGGAGATCTGGCTAATCCTTGCCAGTGCTGAAGAGAAGCATGCAGCTTGCAGCAGACTTAGGTCTTTTGGCTGCTAGGGCAGATGGGTAACATGTGCTCCTGGTTCTGTCATGTAATCACAAGCAGCACTAATAAGCACAGGTCTATTTTTCTGAAGCCCCATTCTGAGCAAATGGATCAGTTGTCAATTTACTCTAGCATGTGACTGAAAATACCCACCTCAGATTTGAGATAGGCTGTGATGGTCTGTGAGGAAAAGGTTTTATTGTATATTTTTTGTCATCTTACAGTATGATCCTCAGTTTGGAGATGCATTCTGGAACAGCAGCAAATATAACATTGTGAGCTATCTGCTGCGAATAATGACCAGCTGGGCCATTGTTTGCAATGTGTGGTACATGCCACCGATGGTTAGACAGGTAATGTAGCATCTGGTTGACTGACCACTATTTAAGAACCTGACTGTGTCTGCAAGTGCCTCTTCTTTCCCCCAAAACCCCTACCTACCCTGTGTTTCTAAATCAGAGTTTTATACTGCACTTCTGTTAGCGTTGACTTTGTATGATTGGACTAGCTTTCCCTAATGCAGCTTAACACCATCAGCAGTGCATCAAACATGCAAAGGATAGCTGTAAATGTAGTGCTGTTCTCAATAGCAGTGCTTTTAATGTTCTGTCCTGTTGGAGCAAAATTTGCCCTTAATTTCAAGACTTTAGGGGAAAATGAGCTAAATCATTAGAACATCAGATTGTGTTGGCATGATAAGGGAAGGAGCGTTTGGTGGTGAGGTAATTTGATGAGGCAGCAAATGAAAAGTGCTGTTTCAATTTACTTCTCTCTGCTTTTATCATGTTGAATTTGTGACTCTTAAAGGAAGGTGAAGATGCTGTTCAGTTTGCCAACAGAGTGAGGTCAGCCATTGCTCGCCAAGGAGGACTGACTGAACTTCCGTGGTGAGTGATGCCTTCTGTGTTAGAGTTCATGGGCTATCTGTTGTTTGATTGAGAGGGGTTTCCTCCCTTAGCTTTGTGACAGATAGTATTCAACATAACTTTATTCCGCTCAGGAGAAAACAAGGGAGTAACTTCATATGTGTGTGTGTGAAAGTAAAACTAAATAAAGATACATGAAGTCCTTGGAGCGTGTAGCTCTTATGCAGTGAGTTTAACTTAAAGGCTTTGTACTTTCAAAGAGGGTTCCTTCACAGTTGTTTTTCATGTTGAGCCTCATGCAAAGATTAAGGAGCAGAAGTGAAGTTACTTGCAAAAGTGACAGACAACAAAATGTGAAACACGGGGCTTGGCTTTCTGCTTGGACTTTTCATGTCCTGCCCTCAGTAAGTAGCAGTATAATGCCTAGATTTGATAGGACTTTATGAAGAAAAGTTGAGAGCAAGATTCTGATGAAGAGAATCCACAAACCCTCTGAGTGAAGTAAGGCAAGAAACAACCATCCTGTTGCACAAGATTGACTGCCTCTACAGTCTAGGGAAATAGCATCCTGGATTGGCAAAGATTTTGATGGTAGGTGCAGCCTGTTATAAAATGAGTAGGTTTCTTTAATGGGCTAAACTCAAAATTTGGACTGAATAAGCATTATGGCTTACGGTAAATGTTTTAATCAACGTGCTTAACTTGGATGTTCTAGAAGTTCTGAAGAAAGCATTTTTACTAATCTAGGTTATGACTCTAGAATTGGCTTCCGATAATATTGTAGAGCAACATAATATTGTAGATAATATTGTAGAACAACAGTGGTAATAATCATGATGGGTTATCTTTTTCTCTTGCTCTGTTCCAGGGATGGAGGGCTGAAACGAGCAAAAGTCAAAGATACTTTCAAGGAAGAACAGCAGAAAAACTTCAGCAAGATGCTAGTGAGAAATGGATCAGTAGGAAACCTATCTGCAGGAACAGAGTCGGACTGAATGGTGGTTCTTGAAAACTAACTTTACACAACCAGCCTTAGCAGGAATTGTGTTTAACTAAAACCAAACAAAACCCACCACCAAAAAATAAAACCAAAACGCAAACTGGAGAAACAAAATCTGTCATCACCTGTATGCATATTCTCTGTATGGGTGGTGCAGAGCCTGTCAAGGACAGTGTGTCTGTACCACTCCCTCCCTTTTCACTCTTCTTACTCTCTTGCGCCTCTTCATGTGATGATGCACTGCAGCTCCTGGTATTCTTGAGCTGAATGTGTGGGGACTTGAGACAAAAGTTAAAAAGCATCAGTTTTTCTGAGCTTGTAAGGTGAAGGGAAATACATTGAACAGATGCTGTCGGGACACTGGTTGTGAAGATACCTCTTGTTCATGGTACTTTGAAGGTTTAAGCATAACAGAAGTTTACCTTTTCCTGTTGGTCACAGGCTTTTAGTTGTAGATGACTTAACATGTTTTAGGATATTGTCAGAACTGTAGTATTGACTTTCTTGATTGGCTTACACCTGGATGTGCAAAGTGGGGAGGGAAGCAAGGGCTGCAGACCCTAAACTGTGGGAAAGGAGCTGTCCTGCCAAAAGCACAGTTTATGGACCATGGAGGTTATGGTGGCCTTATAACATGGCATTGCCTTTATTGAGAGCTGCTACCTGAGGGAGGGAAGATAAAGGGCAAGTCCTTGATCTCTCTGTCCACTGCTACTGTCAAAATTGCTTTCTTGAGATCTGGAGCTGTAAAGTTAAGATACCACAAGCAGCTGTTTAACATAGACTATGACAGATGAATTTTTGAGGTGGGTTTTCAAGATTACCCTTCTGCAAAAATGGCTGCTAATGGCTTAAAGATCTCAAGAGAGCCACTCCAGAGACAAATTTTGTGTTGTGATAGCTATTTCTAGCCCAGATCAACTATAAGCATAGGATCCATACGTCACCTGTGATACAAGCGTGGCATGTTCGAATCTGCAATATACTATTGTCTGAATGTAAAGAGAAATAAATTCTATATTTCTAATGGGTCTTGTGTGGTGTTTATACTCTTCTCTGAATGTGTATAAATAAACCTATTGTACTTCCTGAAAACTTAGAATTAGGATCATGAAAATTTAACTTGCTGTGACTAAAGGAGCGATTGTTGTTGAGCTGTTGCCAAATTGCTAACCTGACTAGTTTCCCTTCCCTACCCCTTCCTTTCTTGGACAGTAGGGAACATTGGCTTAGTGTTTTTCCTTTTTAGGGAAGCAATGAGTCAGCATGCAGACTGAATTTGAAATTACAACATGAAGTCACATCAGGTAGACTCAATTAATGAATCTGTAATTGACTGGAAAACAACTGTGATCTTCTAAATTTTTAACAAACTGAATTGTTAAGTAGTCTTTTCCTGTTCCAAAGATACTTTCAGTTTAATGCTGAAAAAACCCCAAAGCCTGTTCCATAGCTGATGATCAAGTTTAACAATGTTAGAACATATCTCATAGAAAAAGGTTCCTGATCAGTTTTCTGTTATCCTGCAGTCTGTACACTTACCCAAGAACAAATAGATATTTAGTCATTGACTATTATATAGGCATGTAGCATATCATGCCTAGTGTTGGAAATCTGGTTGTAAACCTTGATGTGACCTTGGAAGAAACACATTGGGAAGGGGCCCTTGGAGAAATGTTTTCAGGTTTAGCATGGTCTTTAAGAACAAGATTTTTTTCATGTTTAAAGGGCTAGAATGGTAAGACAAGTGAGACAAAGGTTTGGAATTTTTTTGCCTAATGTGAAGCTAGTTCAACTTTGAACTAAATTATTACTATTTAAGATGAGTAAATTAAAATCTATTACATATAAGTACTCAGGTGTGTGTATATAGAATATTTCTTCTGAGGTATACATTGTGATGTCCTCTGCAGATGGAATAGAAATTGGTTTGATGAAGGCTTAAATATATGATTATGAAGACAATCCTTATAGTTGGTTTACGGACTGATGTCCCTCTCTTTCTTGATGCTTTTGGAGCTGATGATCAGTAATTGAGCTGCTGTGGTTTTTGAAGTCTCAGCTGTGCCCACTGGATGCCTTGCTAGGTGGACATGGTTACAGGAGCAAGACTGTGATCTCTGGGAGAAATGCTAAAGACTGATGTTTGCTTCTTGCTTAGGGCAAAATTGGTTTTTAGGGCAAAATTGGTTTTTAAGGCAAAAAGCCCTACTTAAGTCAAAGGATGATGACAATATGGCAATACAATGACATTGAGGAAACTCCATTGCCAACTCCATTGGCAAACCAAATGGAGTTTTGTGACTTCAGAAACTGTGACTTCAACAGATTTACAAACAACATCTACTGAACTCATTGTTCAACAAAATCTGCCTTAGTTTGGACATAAATTATCAAGAAAATGAATGGATTAGCTGTATAAGTGGTACTAAGGACTGCATAAATAGGGTATATCTCTATGGCCATGAGAAGAGCTATCGCTCTATTGCATAGTAGAGAAGATGTAGGTGAACAAGCTGATGAGGTTTTTTGATCCTGCAGTTGCTCATGTATCTTTACTAAGCAAAATGTCATCTTATTTGTTCTTAGACTCGATTCCTGGCAAGACTTGATAGGTTTTTGATGGTGCGTCCCTCAACTTCTTGTATATCTCTGAAAGTGTTGTGTTCAAGGAGGCTGTGTGAGCATTGGTGACTACTAATAGACTGTTCTGGACCGTATCACAGATTTGTAGCAGGTATGAGATCTGCATTCTTTGAGTGACTGGGAAATGTGTCTGTTAACTTTGGAGAAGTATTTTTACAGGGCAGTGATATATATCATACATTAGCCTATATGGCTAATAGCAGAAGGGCTAGAATAGAAGATATAACTTGGCTCAATGCTACTTAAGCTACTCTCTACTGCTTTTGGAAGCCTTTTTGTACATCCCTCCCCCAGACCCGGGTGGTGTTGCAGCTTAATTGGATCAGCAGAGGCAGCTCAAGAAATCTGTGCAGCAGTTGGAGCTTGAAGTTTTGTTCCTAGTGTTGGGAACATAGAACATTAATTCTTATTTAAGGGCATAAGTACTTTTTTTGGTTTGGATTTAGAGGAAGACCTTTCAGTTTAGAGAAGAGGTGGCCCCCTTTCAAACTCTTAAGAAAATAAGTATGTTCCTCATGGGGTTTGGACAAAAAACCCAACAGGTTGTTGGTGTATTGGATGGTGATGGAATCCAACTTCAGTCATTAATTCTTTTCCTATTGCTGAAACCTGGATACTGTTTTCTACCTTGAGCACAGCCGGTATAGCCAAGGGTTGGGTTTGTATCCTGTTAAGTTGTTCTGCCTCTAGTACATGAAGCACATGCAGGCTGTCATAGGAAACTCACACTTGACGTGGAGACTAAAGAAAATACTCAAGAGTCTTTGGAAGCTTGTTATTAAAAAAGACTCAGTATTGGCTCTGGAAGCTCCTGAACCAAAATCCAATTTATGTTGTACCATGAACTTTAAGGTACTTAAAAATGGCCTTGTTCTCTATGTTACTAAAGTTGATAAAGGTTTCTGGTTAAGATGTAGGTCTTCCCCTCTGGCCCCCAGAAGATAAACATACTTAGAATCATGGAATAGCTAGGGTTGGAAAGAACCTGAAGGTCATCTAGTTCCAAGCCCCCTGCCATGGGCAGGGACACCTCACACTAAACCATGTCACCCAAGGCTCTGTCCAACCTGGCCTTGAACATTGCCAGGGATGGAGCATTCACAACTTGGGCAACCCATACCAGTGCCTCACCACTCTAACAGGAAAGAACTTCCTTATATCCAATCTCAACCTCTTCTGTTTAAGTTTTAACCCGTTACCCCTTGTCCTGTCACTACAGTCCCTAATGAAGAGTCCCTCCCCAGCATCCCTATAGGCCCCCATCAGATACTGGAAGGCTGCTATGAGGTCTCCATGCAGCCTTCTCTTCTCCAGGCTACACAGTCCCAATTTTCTCAGCCTGTCTTTGTATGGGAGATGCTCCAGTCCCCTGATCATCCTCATGGCCTTCCTCTGGACTTGTTCCAACAGCTCCATGTCCTTTTAATGTTGAGGACACCAGAACTGCACACAATGCTCCAAGTGAGGTCTCATGAGAGCAGAGTAGAGGGGCAGGATCACCTTCGACCTGCTGGTCACGCTCCTTTTGGTGCAGCCCAGGATACGGTTGCTTTCTGGGCTGCAAGCGCACACTGAAGCTGGCTCATGTTCATGTTCTCATTGACCACCACCCCCAAGTCCTTCTCTGCAGGATTGCTCTGAATCTGCTCTTTGCCCAACCTGTAGCTGTGCCTGGGATTGCTCCAACCCAGGTGTAGGACCTTGCACTTGGCATGGTTGAACTTCATGAGGTTGGCATCAGCTCACCTCACAAGCATGCCAAGGTCCCTCTGGATGGCATTCCTTCCCTCCAGCGCATCCACCGAATCACACAGCTTGGTGTCATCAGCAAACTTGCTGAGGGCGCACTCAATCCCACTGTCCATGTCAGTGACAAAGATGTTGAACAAGACTGGTCCCAACACCGATCCCTGAGGGACACCACTCGTCACTGGCGTCCAGCTGGACACTGAGCCATTGACCACAACTCTTTGCGTGCAGCCATCCAGCCAGTTCTTTATCCACCGAGTGCCCCACCTATCAAATTGATGTCTCTCCAATTTAGAGACAAGGATGTTGTGTGGGGCAGTGTGTTATAGAAGGCTTTCAGCTCAAGGCTGGCCTATGTGGTATACTCCTGTTCATCTTTGTTTTGACTAGATCTTAAGAATTGGGTGGTTCAGATATTACCCAGTGTGCAAGGAGGAATGGAAAGGATTTCAAGCAGTATAGAGGTTTTTAAGGAAAGGGTGAAAGAACAGCCTGAAGAAACATAATTAGGGTGAAAATGGACTTCAGCTATGAAGCCTTGTCCAAAGTACTAGTACTAATGCCTTAGAAGGAGGTTCCTAGTTACTCAGTTTTTTTCTGTGGATTCTGGACATTAAGTAACTGTTAGATAAACAAACAAAACCAGTGCTAGCACTAATGTAGCCTGATTTTATATGCAATTGTGCCTCAACTTATGCTGCAAGCTCTAATTTGTGGTGTAATATGTTTTCATAGAATAGTTTGGTTTGGAAGGGAAGTTTGAAGGTCATTTAGTCCAAACCCCCTGCAATGAGCAGGGGTATCTTCAACTAGATCAGGTTGCTCAGAGCATCCTGTTCAACCTGATCTTGAGTGTTTCCAGGAGAGGGACATCTGCCACCTCTCTGACCAACCTGTTTCAATGTTTCATTACTCTTCATATTATCTAGTTCAAATCTGCCCTGTGATAGTTTAAAACCTTTGCTTCTTGTCCTATTACTGCAGGTCCTACCAAAAGCTCTGCTCTGTCTGTCTTAAAAGCCTCCTTTAAATACTGAAAGGTTGCAAGAAGGTCTCCCTGGAGCTTTCTTGAGGCTGGCCAACCCCAGCTTTCTTAGCCTGTCGCAGAAGGCTGGACCACCTCTCCCAATCATCTGTATGGCTTTCCTCAGGAGCTGCTTCAGCTGAAACTGGGGGTTGCCCTGACCCAGGTGCTGGACTTTGCATTTGGTCTTGTTGACCATAATGAAGTTCATGTGGGCCCATTTCTTGAGCTTATCCAGGTTCTTCTGGATGCATTCTGTTCCTTGGGTGCATCACTGCACCCGTCAGCTTGGTGTCATCCGCAAAGTTGCTGAGAGTGCATTTGATCCCAATATGTCATTGAGGAAGATATTAAACAGTCCTGGTCCCAGAATGGTCCACTGAGGGGCAACACTTGGGGCATGGATGTAGGCCATCATGTGCTGCAAAACATGGATGTTGACTCAGCCATGTGTGAGCATACGCAGTCAGACTAGGAAGCTGCTAAAAAAATCTCTGGGATTTTTAATATTGATTTGGATGACAAGCTAACTCTTCAAGTCTAACAGTGAGGGTGAACTGGGTTTGTGTCAGCTGTGCTTTTCGGCACTGCTGCCCCTGCAGAATGTGTCTGTGTTATTACCACCTCTAATTTGTTCCATCCCAGATGTTGGTATTTTTATGTTGCTTCCCTGAAATGAACATAATCAAAAATGCAGGAATGTGGCCTCAGGAGTCAAGATTCAGGCTCCAATGATTGTTCACTGTCTCCATCTTTTTATTAAATTTTATGAGGATGTTTTTTCCCCAGATTTGATGGATGGAATCCATACAAATGCAATACAAGCACAGTCAGTAAATAATAATGAAAAGGTAAATTCATTTTACAGAGAAGCCAGTGAATGTAAGACATCATCTGGAATGATGGTGATTTTTTTTTTGCACAGATCACAAAGCTATTACAGTCTTTCAAATTAGTATCTGGCTTTTAGGTCTGTAATGGTTTGCGTGACCTCTTCTTACCCTTTCACTACTAAGGAAAATGATATTGGTTTAAATACAAGATCAGCATAAGATATGATAATTCCAGGGGTAAGACTGATGCTTCTGTTCAATAATGTGGGATGGGCAAGTGGTTGGTTCCGTTTTCCAAATTGCAGACTGGTGGTGGGACCACCTTTGGGGCAGGGTGGCTATGGAGATCTCTGTATCCGAGCTTCAGTGGGGCTGCCCCACAACAGGGTGCGGAGGCACAGAGAAATTTCCCTGCCAGGCTCCTACCTCTCCCGTGTAGGCCAGGCACAGCACAGGGGTAGAAACTCAGCTAGAGGTAGCTAGGTTGCAGTTTGTGCATCTCTGTGCTGGGAAGGGATACGTGGCCTGGATCCAGTCCCACTGATTTCCAGGATGTTTCAGCATTCCCAACAGCAGCAGTGACTCCATCATGTCCTTATGCCATGGTAGTGTACAACTTTACAGGCTGGTCTGTATCCAGTTTTTTCTTGCACACCAGATGATAACAGCATGTTTCACAAACCTAACTTTGCATGAGAAATGAATAACCGTTACCTGCCATGCATTGCTCTGTCATGTGATGTCTTGACACTATTCCACTAGTGTGACTTGGATCATTTTTCTGGAGTTTTGTCAGTTTAAAACAAAAATGGATCTCAGGTTTTTAGCTATACTTTAAATACGCATCCTGTTTTAGGATTAAGCTTTCCAGTCCTGGTAATTCCAGAGTTGTATCATGTGAAACCAAGTTGCACAGAAATTTAAAGAAAATTTACTCTGGAACCTTGAGGCTGTTGCCCTAAGTCAGCCACATACTGAATATATTGCAGGAAGGAGACTTCCTCGCTAAGCAGTCCTGTCTTTCAGCTGGAGACTGCATGAAGGTTTATGGAGTTTTGTGTGTTTCCCCTCCCCATCCAAGTTACATCCTTGTGCAGTGAATTGGCGGGGGGGGGGGGATAAATTATAACCTTATCCCTTTACAAAACAGTGGAAGTGTTCTTGCTTTGGGTCGTGAAAAGGGCTTTTAGGATGAGCTAGGATGGGAGCAGGGNCCAGGTTAATGTCCGGTGAATTGGGGGGGGGGGGGGATAAATTATAACCTTATCCCTTTACAAAACAGTGGAAGTGTTCTTGCTTTGGGTCGTGAAAAGGGCTTTTAGGATGAGCTAGGATGGGAGCAGGGACTTGTGCCTTTTCCAAGTAAGCCTCCCTTGATGCTCTTGGAGCTTTTAAGTAAAGGGGATTCTTACCAGAACAATGTGACTGATAGTCTGGGGCTCTGTGTCTGACTAGACATGCCAAAACTTTCTGCCTCTCAAATGACTTGGTGACGTGAGTCAGAGCCTTACCTAACAGCAGTGGGGTTTTATGTGTGCTTTGTTCATTAGGACTTCCCGCTTTGCCATCTTTATCGCCATGTGGTTTTTGTAACCCAGTTTTATTCTTTTTTAAATGTTCTATGGTTGTGCAATTGCATGTCTGATGATTTTTTTTCTTTTCCGAAAGAAAGCACAAGTTTTATCACTGAAGAATGATGTCTATATGTACTTTCAGATCTGATTTTCTTACCTTGCTTGCCTGTGGGCTCTGTCTCTCTACCTCGATTCCCATACAATAGCAAGTCACTGTCTTCTGCAATTAGTTACACAGGAGAAAGATAAGATTAGCTCTGTGTTCTCCTCACTTCATCCTAGGATAATGGATTAGTAAAGATGCTTGACAGCATTACATAAAGTAAGCGTGGAGTGCAAACCCATGTGGGGACAGCTCCAGCACAAAACAACCCTTGCATGGCATACTCTAATTTTCTTCCTCATGCTTCATCTCATGCAGTGGTTCCACTTAATTATTGTGCTGTGGAAGTTGGCTGCCTGGGCAGGGATTAATCCTTTCCAACAATTGCAATCAAACTTCCACTCATGCACTCGACTCCTGATGCTGGGTTCGTGCTTAGGGAATAGTATGGGAATTCAGAAGCATGGTCTCTTAGCAGCAGGAGAAAGCTCTTCCTTGTCTTGCTCAACAATAATAATGATGCCATCTGTTGGGGAGGGAGAGGAAGAATCTTGTTTAGGAGGTAGTAAATCCTCAAGGTAGCCATATGAAAAAAACAGGGATCAAATGAAGTACTAATTCCAGCTGCTTATTTGCTGGGCTGGCTTAGGTAAATGTTAAACATTTGGCCTGGGATTTTTGGGAAGTATAAGGGAGTGAGGGAGATGTCTTAGGTTTATAGGTTTGTTAAGTGCCTTGTGGATATTAGATGCTGTCTTGGAACATCTAAACCACTTGTATCTTAACCTTCAGATGCTGAAGTATCTTTGGAAATGGTCCCTGACACCTTCAGAAAGCTGGCACCAAAATGTAAGTCTTCAATCTTATTAACTTAAAAAATTGCACAAGCTCAGATCAGTTCTGTCAAACTATAGATAACGTGTGAATTAAAAAAGAACACATTACTGGGGAGAGTGCAGTTGTGGCTTCTGCTGCTCAGGAAAGGTAGTGCTGAAGTTAGGCTGCATCCTTAGGTTTTACTCATCTCAGTATCTTTTGGAGCTCTGCTGGGCAGTTTGATGACTCTCTCTTCATGCACCAAAGGGGCAAAACCTTTGCCTTTGTTTGAGCTTGAGATGTTTCCTCAGTTTTGAATGTGTTTTGATTGGGATTCACCCGTGCTCCTACTTCAGTCAGTATAGGATTTACTGTGTTTCAAAGGAGCTTAAAATAAACCTTGAGGATAGCAGCAGTGTTTGTTTCGTGTCCCTCTCCTCCTTTGAAATCACATGCAATCATTTATCTCTTCAAGAAAACTGATGGGGAGTTGATAATCGGTGCTATCTCAGTGCTAGGACTTCCAATTTCCATAGACAAATTAATTTCTGATCCTTAATTTATATGGACAGGGTATTTACTGCTGTATTTGCAGAAGGTTTCAAAGCACACTGAGAAGGCTGAAGTGGTTTGGCAAAAGGGCTAAGGTTTGTACTAAAGTCTAAGACTGAGAGTTAACTTTTACCCAGAGTGGCATTACTGTCATGCTACTATATGGTGTATAGGAAAGATTAAGGTTAGATGCGTGTGTGCACTCACTAGAAAGTACTAACCAGCCTGTCTTATTTAATCACCACTAGAGATGCCATCTCTAATTGCCAAAATTGAGGCATGCTGTTACTTTCTTTAAATTAGTGTTATTATTTTTATACAGGAATCAGCCTCTGGCATAACTACATTTCTGTCAAATGAATTTCACATCCTTTTAAACTTAATACACTCCTCATTTTAGGTTCTTTTCACATACTGCTTTTTCCAGCAGGACATTGGTAATGAATGTTTGGCTTTATATATATATATATATATATATATATATATATATATATATATATATATATATATATAGAGAGAGAGAAATGT